>JAMFLO010000332.1:0-37154 GCA_027475765.1 Paralagenidium karlingii
AGAGGAGAACGAACAGTATCAATCGTATGGCTACACGCTGCAAGGAATTCCCCACGATCTGCCATCCTCGTTGCCAGCTGACGCTGAAGATGAAACAAACTACATGGTACATCATCGCTGTCTCTAAGGGTGTCTACGAAACGCATCCATAGGTGCACACGTCGTGCACCTATGGATGCGTTTCGTTTGGTTTAGTGCGGAACCACCGTGTGTTTGGCGCGCCGGCGATTGCAGCAGCCCACGAGGATCAACAACAAGCCGACCATGAGGAGGAAAATGGTCATGGGCGTAAAGGTCTTGACGATGAAGACGAGCTTTTTGATGAATCTCTCGGCGTTGGCCTGGCTGACGGTCACGACATCTTCGACCCAGTACAGTGGAAACACCACTTCAGTTGGCACCAACGGCGCGGTTGTTTCCAGAAACGACGCCAGTGGATTGTTGGGGGATTTGCTGATGGCCGTGGCGGCCATGAGTCGACTTCGAGCGTTCATGGATCGACCAGTGGCAGGCTCTACATCGACATACGTGGCGAACCGGTCGGCGTATACAGCCTTCAGCGTTGTGCCATCGCTTTCGTACAGAGTGTCTTTGGTCGCCTTGACGGAATTGTTGAGGGTGATGTCGACGTTGGCAAGCAAAGAGTCGTTGCCGTGCAGAAACATGGGGAACGCCATGTACATCAAGAAGTTTGTGACCCAGCTCAGCGATTGCAGACCATCCACGGGAATCCCTGTGCCTTTGCCAATGTTGGAGTCTTTGTACGACAGCGCATCGTCAGCCAACTTGAAGCGGACCATGTTGATGCCTTCGACGGTGACTTTTTCGTGGGTATTGTGCACCGTCACGTTCTGGTACACCGATGGAATCCACAGATCGCGCGCTTCAATGGGCACATCCTGCGCCAGATGGTTTCCTGTGAGTCCGCCATAGGCATAATACGTGGCGTCTCCACCAGTGACTTTGGAGCAATAGGCCTTTGGGTTTGTGGCACAACTTCGGTCCGTGTTCATCAACTCGATGAGGGTTGGATTGCGCCGTTCATCGAGATTGACCGCCAAAGGCATCAGCTGAGCACCATTGTATTGGACGTATTCGCCAATGTGAGTTTTGTCCGAGCAGCCGGCCTGAAGAATGGATTGTTTCAATTGTGCAACGGTTGGTACGTTTTCATCACTCCAAGGAAGACCCGAGCCAAGCGGACCTGGCACGGGCGCGATGCACATGCCTGTTGTGGCGCAAGTCATACAAGTCGAATTGGCAAACACTTCTGCTTCGTCTGGATCAATCACGTGGGCATATGTAGCCTGCAATTGCCGACACAGGACGTCGTTCACGGCCAAGATGGCGGCTCCTTTGTCACACATTACGCATGACTTGATCTGTGCCACAGAACAATTGCCGGCTGATCGACAAGTGACACAATCCTGGTTGAGATTCGGGCCACCGGCGCATTTCTTCACGTAGAACCCGCCGACCACCATGCCAATGAAAAAGCTTCCGCGACCCACGGCAATGTCCAGAACGGTACGCTTAGCCACCACGCCATAATAGTCCAAGCCAGTGGTTGGTGGCAAGGCGGCTATCAACGTGGCAGGCGGCAAACCCTTGCCAAGGATTCCATAGGATCGGATGCCGCCCAGTGCTTTGAGTGTCAATGGGTTCATCGAGTTGTATCCGTAAAAGACTTGCATGATTTTGGCACCAGCGACTCCGTGGATGTACTCGCTCGGCGATAATCCCGCTCCGGAGAGCATGGTGTTCAAGAAGCCGATCTCACCAGTATTGGAACTCAACAGCCCAATCACACCCAAATCAAACGCGATAACTTTGTCGGTGGCTCGACAAGTCGTGCAACTCTTGTCCTGGTCAAAGGTATAATAATCGTATTGGTAGAAACTCACTTGGTCATTTTCCAGCGAAAACTCGACTTTCAGTTTTTTGCTGCGCTTACGAAACGCGTAGGGACCCAGTTCCTGCACCGCCAGTCTCGCATCAACCCGCGTGAGCAGCTCCGTCGGGTTGGTGATGTTGAACAAGTACAAATTGGTGAACCGAGGATTGCACACGTCGCAGTCGCCGTACGGATCTACATAGCTGTCCTGGGTGTAGTCTTCCGCGGTACACAAGGCGAGTCCGTCGATGAGTTTTTGGTTGAGCTTCTTGGGGATCACCACGCCGTACACGACTCCTGCCAGCATCAGCACCACGCCGATGACAATGAAGAAGATGCCGAGACAGGACGATGCACTCGACGGTTTGGACGTGGATGACTTGGCATTTCCGCCGTTCGGGAGGACGCTCGTTTCCGTCCCAGGCATTGCAACGGCTCAGCGTGTGTGTCTTTGGGTTTGCCGAATCGACTTGGATTGTTGGCGTTGTCGATGACAAATGGAAATGGACCGAGTGAGACAAGCTCCAGAGTCTGTTACTATGCCATGGCGGGCGGCATGTCAAAACTCATCTCGAGAAAAACCCCACTCGCGTTCTGAGGATTTATACGACCCCGAAGTCATGGAGGGTTGTCCTCGTGTGTTCCTCCATGGTCTCCGACCTTCGCTTGGACCTATCCACCACCCTTAGACAACATGTTTGCAGGGTCATTGGTGCGGGACGTGGTCTTATGCCGAAGACCAGACAACCAATTCTCCAACAGTCATGGTCGTCATCTGGTGCTAAAGTTGCCAACGCGCTGCAATGCGAGTGAGCTCGCTATATATGTAACACTTCCCCATTTTAGTCAGCCGTCGTGACTGGTTTGTAGCGATCGACCCCATAATGCTATCCATCGTCAGGAGTTTTTGGTGCACCGAGAATGACGGTGTCCACGGCAAAACAGCGGGCACAATTGCCGACGAATCGAATCTGAGTCGGTCGGTGGCTTGCGCCGTGTTGCTTTGTTGTTGCGGACGTCATCGAGTGCTTTGCCATCCGAATCTGATGGCTTGGTGGCGATGAATGCTTGTTCCGGGACGCAGAATGTTGATTGGACCTGCAAAGATGAACCCACTTGGTGTTGCGGACAATGATGCATTGCCGACGACATCACAACGCTGCTGCTGGCCAATGGATGGCTCCAGCACTTGTGGCCTGCTGAGAAACCTGTTGGTTTATCTATCTCCCATCAGTGGGTTGATGATCCTGGCAGCATGCGATGTTGCCATCTCCAATGAAATCCAAAGTCCCTCCTCCATTCATGCATTCATTCAACCTTCTGCAAGCACATGAGTATCTAGTCGTAGGACCTTCCACGCGCACGCTTTCGACTTTCAGCATCGATTCACCATCTTCATGTCCATTTGCTCAAGAGTGTGTGCTGTCTGCTGTCTTGGAGTCGCCGATGGATTGGTAAGCGCCAGGATCATGTTCCACATCACTGGATCCCACCAGTGCACCAACATTTTGGCGCCATGCACCGTCATTCTGTCGGCATGGAATTGACAAAAACGTTGCAAAACGTTGGATGGGGAGACCTCGATGTGCTCAGAATCTGATAATGCCGCCACGACAGAAGACGTGTGCTACCGCCAGTGCACGAGTTCTCGCAACGCTCCGTTCGGTGGGGTTCTACGATCAGAGGAGCAAGCCAAGTGCAGCCACTCACTGGCCCAAGTGCTCCCTGAGAGCGACCACAACTCTGGATGTCTTGTGGATGCTTGCTGCGTGCGACTGGGAGGCAAGACGAGACGACTGCGCTGGATCGCTCACTCTCGCATTTGACCTCAAGCGCTCATCTCGTCTCTTCTCCAGTGCGTTGATCGGGGGGTTTCGACTGGTTTTTGCATCTCCCAAGACTTTGCAGCCCACCATGTCGGTCACCGAGAATGTGCGAGCCGCGAACATGGACTTTGTGGAGCGCATGTCGTACCTGAGCTCGACCAACAAGGGCTACGATGACATGAAAACCCCTGGGCAAGACTTGGAAGGGGGTGCACTACGTGAAGGCGGGATCGCCAACTTGTACTCTCGCCAATACATCGGTCTGTTGGCCCAGTACGCTGGCGTTGGGCTGATCTATGGCGCGCTTCCGGCCACCGTGAATCCGTTTTTCCAAGAGTATTTGCAAATGGAGACCACCCAAGTGGCATCCGTGCGCGTGCTGCTGAGTCTGCCGTGGTCGTTCAAGGTATTTTATGGGATTGTGACCGATTGTGTGCCCATCGGTGGCTTTCGTCGTCGACCCTACATGATCTTGGGCTGGTCCATTTGTGCAGCCATGTTGTTGATCCAGGCCTTCATGAAGGTACCTGACCCGTACTACAAGAACTGGGAGGATCGCGTTCGAGCGTCCCACAAAGAAAAGATCCCAGAGAGCCGCTTGAACCTCGACACCCCGGACACGGGGCACAAGTTTTTGTTCTTGATGCTCTTCTCGGCCTTTGGCTATGTGATGGCCGATGTGGCAGCCGATGCTGTGGTGGTGGAACTTGCGCAGCGAGAACCCATCGAGTCGCGTGGGGCCACCCAGACCACCATCTACCTGGTACGATCCATTTTCATCACCATCTCGATGGTGCTCATCGGCTTTGGGTTCAATGACCACAACTATGGTGGAAGCTTTGACAGCGGCATCTCGTTCAGCATGATGATGCTGATCCTGGGCATTTGTGTGCTACCCGTGATCCCCATCACGTGGCTGTTTATTCATGAAGAAAAAGCCCAGCGACAGAGTGTCTCGGCGTACTTTCACGGGCTCTGGGACTTGATCCAGCACCGCGCGGTGTACCAGATCATCGCGTATCGATTCTTTAGCTCGCTGTTTGACGGCATGAGTTACACGGCCTCGTCGTACATCATGTACAATTGGGCCGGAGTGACCTCTTTGAACGAGAACATTGTCGGCATCATCGGGCAAATCATTTACTCCTACGTGCTCTGGCTGATGAAAAAGCAAGGTTTGAACTGGGACTGGCGTGTGATGTTGGCCGTGACTGAAATTGCCGTGGTGACCATTGACTCCATTCCAGCGCTGCTGACCGTTTGGGATGTGGTGCGCAACCAGTGGTTCTACCTGGGCATGCCATTGATTGACAACCTGCCTGCAAGCATCCACTTTATCGTGGGGACCTACGTGGTGGTCGAGTTGGCCGACATGGGCAACGAAGGCGCGGTCTACGGTCTGGTCACCACGGTCAGTAACCTGGCGAGTCCGTTTGCCACGACCATTTACAAGAGCATTGACCGAGAATTCGATGTCACCAACAAGGACATCCAGGCAGATACCCACCATTCGCGCATGCAAGTCACGTACACCATGCTCATCGCGTATGCTTTCAAGCTCGGTTCCATACTCTGGTTGGTGTTGCTGCCTCGTCAAAAGGCAGAGGTGCAAGAACTGCGACGCACGGGTGGTCGCAGCAAAATCATGGGGGCCGTCACCACTGCCTACGTGTTTTTCGCGATCTGCTGGTCAGTAACGTTCAATATGCTGTCGATTTACCCAAGCACCAAATGCTTGAAGATTGCGGGTGGTCCTGGGTGCCACAAAACGCCAGGTCACAAGTGAGGTCGGAGCCGTAGCCTTGCCCACGCGTCCGCATGGCATAGTGGCGGCGTGGAATCGATGTTTGTCGCGTTGGATGCATATTCTTTTCATCATCTTCTTAAAATTCCTTTCTTCTCGTATTGTGGAATGCGTTCATGCCAACAACAAAACGCCAATATATATATCCATACTGCATGTGTCTTTCCAACTTCTGCTTGTTTTCCCCATGGCCCTTTTGGTTTGCTCTCGCAATCGTTGGCTTTTGCACTGGAGCGTTGGAAGTGTTGGTTCAGGTTCGTCACCTTCATGTTCCATGCAAATCCATGGTTGTTGGATGCTGGAGGAGGTGATAGAGGACAAATGGAGCCGTGCAACTTCTGGTCATTGAACTGAATGACACGACACGAATGGGTCGATGCAACGAGATTTAGGCCAAATGCATTCTTGGGCGCAGCAGGATGCGTGTTATGGATCCACCAGGTTTCCAACCGGTCCAGCTGATTTTGGCTTGTAAGAGCCATCCAGTTCATTGAATTCATCGAGCAGTTGGCGCCCGCGAATGGTCGACGTTTACTTGGTGAAAGTATCGCCGCCACCAATGTTTCGTAGCAGTCAGCCTTTTTGTCGCTTTTTCAACGCTTACGTCGATGAGTGAAGTGGGTCGCTGGGTGGGAAGCATGCATGCTGCTTGTATGACAGGCACCAGAAGCATGATTGAACGCGATCACCAACCCGATTTGAGGGGGACTTGTGGGGATGCACTTGACTAGGTCGAGGGTCATGGCAGGATGAACAACGACAACCAGATGGTGAATCAGTCCACAAGAGAGTGTCAAAAGAGACCTACGACAAATGGACAAACCCAACAACAGTATCCCATGACCACGTCATGAACCGGTAGAGGCGCGTTCAGTGCCAGGTGGCAGCCAAGAATTCAGAAAGCTGGGCGGATAGCCCTGAGATCAAAGCCACTTCAACAACTACAACCCACAACAAGGCAATGTAGAGGATGAATAACGTGTTGCAGGGCTTGTTGCTACCTTTAGTGGGTGAGAATCCTGGCTTGGTTGGAGCCAGCTGGAGGCCCGTCCATGCCGCCTTTTTTGAGCTTGACGTCGCCACAGACACCAGGTGCTTGGTGTTGAGGTGGTCCACGAAACCTCGAGGACCAATTGCAGGATCAACGAGGGTGTGGCGTAAAAGAGAGGTGTTTTCTTTACGAATCGTTGATGAATTCCGCATGTGTGAGTGCTTTTTTGCTCGTGTCTCCCACTTTCCCAGTGTGAGAGTCTGGAGACCAACAACAACAACAAGCCGAAGAAGAAGCACAAGTCTTCTTATTCATCGTGCAGAGCATCTGGTGCAGTCGCCAATTCCAACTTCTCTACGATTCAACGTATTTGATGGGCTTGGAGCATTTTGCAAAAGGACACACCCGTTAGAGAGCAACAAACCAAAAACAAAACCTGCCTCTCCTCAGCAATAGCCAGTATGGATCGACCAAGTCGATGGACGCTGATCCTGTGGCTCTTCGTGTGGCTAATTGGTGCTGCAGCATCGATCGAAGACGAACACGCAACACTGGCGCTGCCTGCAAGTGTATACAATGTTACCAATGTCATGCCACCAGCGAACACCACGACTGCACCTTTGCGACCAGCGTCACCGTCAATGCCTACACAGGCACCGGCTCCATCGGCCCCGGGAATGACAATAGCGACTACCACTGGGAATCGTACCAAGCAGCCTTCAGATTCAGATCTACCAACGTCTCTGCCGATGGGAACTCCCATAAATGCTCCGAACGGAACCCAGTCTCGACCGTCCATGACCGTGACTCCTGGCTCTGCGATCACGTCGGAGCGGACAACTGCACCACCGTCCAAGACAGCAATCGCGACAGCCAAAAATATCTCCGTGACGGACCTCAGTGTTTCAGGTCCTCCCCAGACTCCTTTGTCTTCACAAGAACCCGTTAGCGCGTCTGGTTCTCCATCTCCAGTTGTTGTTGTGAATGCCTCGCGATCACCCATTCCACAGTATGATCAGACCGAAGTTGATGAATCCCTGGATTCATCTGCATCTCACAACGGGACAAAGCGCGATGCTCAGCATCAGCAACAGTCAAGACCCTCCAGGCATCCGATCGCTTATGAAAAGGGCCAACCACCGGTCGCTAACTCTGTACTGGATCGAATCAGCAGGTCACAAAATACCACCCAGAGTGCACGAACTCCCGACGTTGTGACTGGCAGCTTGTTGATCGTGGGGTTTCTCTCTGTATGCGCCATTATCTTGGTCGTCGCGATCACGCTCGTACATTATCGCAAGCAAAGAATCGCCGAAACGGAGGAGCAGAAGAATCGCAAAGACCAGCAACAGCAATGGACCGACGCCATGTTGGAAGTCGAATCCACTTTTATCTCGTCTTCGTCGCCATCGTCTTCGGCCTCTCATATTCGCAACAATCTCAACGCCACCAGCGTCTCCCCGGCGTATCCATTGAACCGTCATCTCGCTGGGGATCACAACGATATTACTCGTCACCAAGCGCAGCAACAACAGCAGCAAGAGGATGAAGAAGTAATGTCCAATCCGTCGTGGACCAGTTCGTCATGTGACGAAGAATTCTTCGGTGCACTGGACACGCCGCAAGGGGAGAAGAATCGCATTCCATTGCGATATCAGTATCATCGCTCTTCTTCGTCGGACGAAGAGACGATAAACGGATGGAGCTATCGAAAACTCTGATCGGTCCCGTTGACAACGTATCCGCGGTCTGTGTGTATGGGCGTGTGTGTGTGTGTGTGTGTGTGTGGTGTAGCGATAGGTTAATAGTTTCCACATCTTATTTACTTACATCATAGACACTTCTATGAGATCATTTGATCAAACGCAATCCGACGAGCTTTGTGAACACAATCTCATATCCAAGAAAGGATCCCTTGGGAGTGAGTAGAGCCATTCGCAACTTGGGCCGTGATGGGCTCCAAGGGTCACGAAAAGCCAGTGCGCGACGTCCTCTCGTCCCATACGTCTTTTCAAGATCGCGCGTACTTGATCGGAGACCCGTCATATTTCGTATTTAACCGCGATCCAGTATCTTGGGTACAGTACTGTACCCACAAAGATCCACCAGGCGTATCTTTTGGGAGGCGACGCTTCGCACCTCTTTGGCAGCCGGAGATTTGCGCGAGCTGTTTTTGACAGCAGCAGCAGCAGCAACAGAGAGACCCGAGCAGAAGTGCTGCGGATCTTTGAAGCGACGGGTCCCAAGAGTTCGTTTGCTTCTCGTGGCTCTTTTCGGTCGTTGGTGCTCGGTTTGGTTGGGTTCGCAGCTCTGCGAAGCGACGACGTGACAGAGAGAGATCGGAGACCCAAGTGCCCCCACAACGCGAGAAAAGAACCAGCGATCAAGCACCGCCGCCCCCTGCTTCCCCTCGCGAGAAGGAAGCACAAAGAAAGCGAGAAAAACAAAGCCAACGCACGGAGAGTGCGAGTAACAGTAGTAGCACAAGCTTCAGCTCCTGGTGGTGACCATAGTGACCCATGTGGGCAAGTACCCGACGGATTTTGACGGTGATTTTGTTGGCACTCGCACAGCCACCGACCGTGACTGGACTTGATGGAACGCTCATATCGATCGGCCAGATGAGCGACCCACAAGACCGATTGAGCAGTCTGCAAATGTATTTGCTTTCCAACACACCAAGTGCGCAAGACATGGATGCGTATTTGGCGAGCCACACGCCAAGCCAACAGGAACTCGAGGCGCTGTTCACGTCGCTAACGGGTACCTTACCGAGCCCAGACGAGCTGTATGAAGCCAAGCAGAGCATCGAACAGGGAAAAACAAACGCTTTCACCGAATTCCTCAAACTGCACCCTAACGAAGTCAATGCTCTACCAGAAATGAGTCTGGAGGATGCGGTCCATCAGATGTGGAATGACCCAGCATCGGACAACGAGTATTCAGACATAGGAGTGGTTCCCGGTGAAGTTCTGGATGCGCTGCACCAAATCGCAAAGGAGATTGACGATTCCGAACCTGCAAACGATGACGACGAGGTGGACGACTTTTTGATGCAAGTGATTTGGCCGAACGATGAGGACGAACCGATGTCTGACGTCTACTCCCTGGAGGATTTACTCAACGAGTACTTCCCAGAAGAGTCCCCGGCAACGCCGACGATCAATCCTGTACAACCCGCAACCGAGTCTCCTTCCACCTCCTCTGGAACACAGACCACCACCACCACCACGACTCCGCCCAACAATAACCAACCATCGAACACTCAGACGTCACAACCCAATGCCCAGCCCAGCGAATCATCCAATACGCAAACCAATCAACCGTCGGTAACGCAACAGACGCAGCCATCCAATCCACAGTCCACGCAGTCGACGCAACCGACCAACCCACAGTCCACGCAGTCGACCCAACCTACTAATACGCAGACTGCCCAGCCGACCCAGCCGTCGCAAACAACGGTGACTCAGCCCACCCAGCCAACGGTCGACAAAACCAGCCCAACGACGACCACGTCGACAACTCCAACCTCTACGACGGCTGCTCCAACGGCGACAACTGCGGCGACGACGAATCCGACCACCGAAAAAGTCACATCAAGCAAGTCCACCAAATCGGGGGTCAATGGTTCGGGGCTGTCTGGTGGCGCCATTGCCGGAATTGTCATTGGTTGCGTTGCCTTTGTGGCCATCGTCGTGGCGCTGGTGGCGTTCCGAAAGCACAAGGCAAAGCAACGTGAAGCCAATCTGTTTGCCGATCTGAACGACCCGAACGCAGGTCACGGACCGAGTCAAACGGATTACGCCGCCATGTAGTGCATCTGTGCCCGTCCGATGCTTTGTTCATGGGAGCAAGAACCGGCTGCAGGTGTCTGCCACGCAGCAAAACAACAGTTGAGATCTCCATACACATCGCCAATGATCTGCATGATGCCAACCAAAGTGGTGCAAGCCCTTTGGCATGGCCAACGAAACGACGAGGAAGAGCGAAAGCCAGTTGACGTCCTTTCAAAACACCAAAATAAAAAAAAATAAAAAAAGAAGAAGAAGAAGAAGCAACAGCAATTAGGAATCCAATTGGAGTCAGATCGACAGCATTTCCAGTAGCGGCGCTGGCACTGGAAAAGCATTGGGGGCCAGCGGTGGTGCTGCTGGCATCCATCTCCTCCATCGATCCCAGCATGCCCGTGTTGCCTTTTGATGTGCTGGCCGGTTGTTAAGTTGGATCTGGGATACCCGGTACTATCGAAACAGGAGAGAGTGAATACCGGTTTTCGGTTGCGGTAACTGGTGGTGGGTTTGATATTGGTGTCCAGTCTTTGGCCCCACGATGGAAGTGCTGGCAATGCCAAGTCATTTCCACGTGGATGATCAAGGAATGAATGCATGGAAGAATGGATGCGAGAGGTGGCCCAAGTGCCACCGCAACAAACAGCAAAAGCTGGAAGATGTGTTGGGTCTCTGGCTGGTTGCCAGCTGGGAAGTAGCCCTGCTTTGTTGTCGCTTGGTGGTGACTCGCGATGGCAAATGAGGTGGCCCCCATGAATCAATCATCCCATCGGGAGGACTGGACGACGCATTTGCATTTGGCAATCGTTTGAACGCTTTTTCCAGAGAGAATTCTGCAGCCAACTGACCAAGTGATTGGTGATCGGTGATATCGGTGATCGGACCACTCAACAGAGCAGAAACAAAACAAATCAAACAAAGCCCGAGATGACGACTGGTTCGTGCAGAGTGCTGGCGCTGGCACTGGTGGTTGCTTTGGCCAGCCGCCGCGACCACCACCACCATCATCATCCCCACGGCGCCGTCGTGGCGCAAGAGCTCGGCACTTTGTCGTCCACCAGCGCCAGTGACTTTGATGACAATCCCCATGAGGACGACACCAATATTAGTCCAAGTGAAGAGGACCATCTCACACCCGAAAGCGCCAACGACTGGGCAGTGACTGACGAGAACGTGGAGGCAAATGATCCTGTGGTGGACGTGTTTGCTATGCCAACACCCCCTGAAGCGAGTTTCGACGTTGATGGAGAGCAGGAAATGGAGGAAGTGGAGCCTTTGACCCCACAGCCGCCGTCGTGGGTAACTGCGGATTCGCCTGGGAATGAGGAGCTTGTGGTGATGGCAATGGGTCAAGAAGGAAAGGATGGGGCCGACGAAGAAACACCTCCGCCAGTCTCGACGCCTCAGGTTCCACCACCTTCTCCACCAGATAACTCCACGCCGCTTCCATCGTCCGAGCCAACACCACCAGCTGCTAAACCAACAGAGCAATCTGCATCGAGCGAAACACCATCACCACCATCTCCACCACCACCAACACACACAGGCGGAGCCTCATCAGGTGCGCAACCTTCAGATATCGATAACACACCAGCACCACCATCATCGACATCACCAGCACCGCCGTCTGCATCACCATCGCCAGTGACTCCGCCCAGCACTGATGCATCGACTGCTGGGATAGCTGATCCTGCAGTGAAGTCAAGTTGGCGTCCAGTAGTACGCACCCAGCCCGCTCCAAACATCGCAGAGTCCCAGTCGCTCAACGACAATGAGCAAATAAACAATAGCGACGAGCAAGACAACCAAAGCGCGCACAAGAGCAACAACACCAACAGCGTTTCACCCGCGGAGATCTCCAACCGAAAAGTGAACCAGCAAAACTCGGGTTCACACCTCGGTTGGGCCTCGTGGCTTGCGATTATCGTCTCCACAACTTGTGCCGCTGGAGTTTTGATTGTACTTCTGATTGTGTATCGTCAAAAAGTCGCCAAGAAACGAGAAGTGGACAATCTGTACAAATGGCATGTGCAGCATCAACAGCGCGAAGAAGACGCGAGAACAGACACGGGCTCCCTGTCATTCGATTCGATGTCATCGGTATCCGCTTTGGATCAATCCCATGCTTCAGGTGCTTCACACTCGAGGTCTCCACGAAACGATCCATTTGATGATGAGGACATCCTTGCGCTGCCTCACATTCCGATCCGTCTGCAACGTGGTCGCAAGGTCCGTCACAACTCAACTGAGCTCCGGGATGATAAGGACACCAATCAGGCTATGCCGATCGCCAACTCGATCCTGTCCAATCATAACGATAAGAAGCATCATAGTGCTCGCGTGAGGTCTGACTCGATCCCAATCACGGTCAATGAACCGATTTCTTCTTCTGCTCCAGTTCAAGTGCCGCTGACAGCTGCGAACCTGGCAGCGAGCCAACGGCGTTATGCTCGAACAGAATTGGGAAGCCAGCGCAATCAACAAAGACAGCAACCGCAACAAGTGGCTGTGTGCGAGGATGCAACGGAATCATTCTTCGGCTTTTTGAACACTCCCAACCGTCAAACGGCTCAGATGATGACGCCCAAGACCACTTCCAGCAGCAATGACTTGAGCAAGAGCAAGGGTAACCTCCACAGCAGTCAGTTGACTGCCTCCAGTGGTGTCGTCGTGGATGCGCACGAAACAAGTAAGTCGGATGTCCCAAATGCATCAAACGCAGCAGACCAGCAACTTCCGTGCAGCCTCGATACAGCCAGCACGATGTCGTCCCCTCGAGCTCCTGATTCCTACCGCAGTCAGGAGTTGTTTTCTGGCATCTCTGCAAGTGAGTTGTTTGATTCGAATGGCACTTTTTCCACCACCCAGCGAAGTGCTCAGAGCTCGGAAGCCCCAGGCAATCGCTCCGTCGAGCCATGCACTCCACCTGAAGATGACGACGTGTTCAATAGATCCACGACCTCCGATTCTTGCGCTGGAAGTGGTCCAAATTCTTTGTCTGTGAGTGAGTTGTTTGCACCATCGTTCAGCGAGAAGTCGGCATTTACCATTCAGCCCTCGGAGATCATTTCGGAAATGGATGACATCGAGGAAGAAGCTGGTGACGAACCCAAAGAACAAACGTGGGAAGGAGCTGCCACCAGCAATGAGAAACAGTCGCCAACGCCATCATCGTTCGTGAGCAGCAGCAATTCGTCGAGCTTTCTCACTCAAAGTCAGGACCAGTGTTCCATCCATTTCTGAGAGTACAACCGTCCTCCGACCTCGAGCCCACACCCACCGCGAGCCCAACCAGGCAAGGGCCATCGTGCAACCTGTCAGTGTCAGTGAAGTGCGCAACCGAATGTAAACAAGTGTTTGTTATGTTTTGTTGTTTCTTGAAGTTGGTGACAGCTACCAATGAGAGACTTGCGGTGCAGTTGCTCCTTGCTTGCCAAAGGAGTACAATTGTGTGAGATGCGCAAGCCATACGGAAACCAGGAATCTGATGGAACAAACCCTCCACGTCTACCACCATGAGCGTGTCATGCATCCAAGTACAGTTCTGATCATCAACTTGTATCCTATTGAACTGCCATGTCGTGGTGTGGGTTTTATGCTGTGGTGCAGACGACCATTGTACCGAACAGTTCTTATCTCGCCGATCAACCATCGCTCCATCGATTGAGACAAAGAGGAAAGAAAAAAGTACTCGTCATCCATCAACCTGCGTCATGTCTTATATATGCAACGCGGTCTCACTGCACCATTGAGGCTACCTGTTGGTCCTGAAAGACCGCAAGTTACACCCATGATGGACGAGACTCGCAAAAAAGATGGTGGATGGTTGAGCTCCTTTAGCTCCGATATATGGCATTTCTAGCATTTTTCACGCATTTCAACCGCCAGCAGCTGGCAAATCAGGAGATACACACTCGAGAGTATCGCGTTTTGTGCCTGGTTTCCAGCTGTTGTGGGCTTCTGTTCTGCGCTGGTTGTTGTGTTGTCGTTAGGTTCGTAGGTGGGTTCATTTGGTGGGTTTGCGCCATTCGACTATACTCACAAGTCCGCTGTGACTGACTGAGTTCATCCTGTCTGTTGCCGAGACGCTTTGGTCCTTTGATGATACACCGACGTGTTGTTCGTCAGCGGATGGCGCGGAGTCTGGCTGCCTTGGAGCTTGTCGTCGTCCTCGGTGTGCTGTTCGTTGGTCATGTAGCGGCGACGGACCTGGTGGCTGACCTGTCGGACCTGGACAACATGAATGAAACCGACGCCAACCACCGCAAGAATGACTCAATTCATGCCACGACACCCACGTCTACACCAACACTGACGCCAGCAAATGACACCGTCTTGCCACTCCCATCGACTTCTCCAGCCAACCGCACAACCTCATCACCGTCAGCGAATGTCACCAAATCTCCAGCCAGACCCACCAACGCGCCAGTGCTATTAAAGACGACGTTGGCGTCAAACACGCAGACCGAGTCACCAACATCAGCAACACCCGTTCCCCTGGCGACGCCGACATCGACTTCCGAAGACACCACCGACACGCCAACTCAGCCTCCACCACCACAATCCAACGCAACTTCCAATGCTTCTTCACAGGTGCCGACTCCTTTGCAAAAGGAACAGCCTCCTTCTGCAAGTGACGCGCTGAATCGTCTCAACAGAACCAGCAAATGCTCGACACATGACAGTTCGTGGGTGGGCTTTTCATTGCTGGCAGTAGTGTTTCTAGTGGTTTGTGCAGTGATTCTGGTCGCTGTGATGTCGCTGGTGGAGTACCGAAAGAAAAAGCTCGAGCAAGTCATCAACCGAAAGAAAACGTCGTCCACTTGGTGGCAGCATCCGTCGCAGTTGCAATTGGACGGCGCCATTGTGACTGCCGAGTCCATTCTCGAAGAGACTTTTATTTCCAGCAAGAACGCGGACTGGCAGCGACGCAGCAGCACTCCGGTGCTCGTGGGGGACCACGAAGGTGCAGAGGAAGACGATGAAATCGACTTTGAAGCAGAGTTCGCTTCTTGGGTCAATCGAAATTCCTCGCCAGTGTGCTACGATCATTTGGACACGCCCATGGACTCTTTCCATGCCGACGACGATTGAATGGCAACGTCGTGTCCCATATTCAACCGCCCCAAGTTGCCAACCACACCTGCTTAGCAGATATATCCGACAAAGTGGTTAGAACACTGAAAGTATTTACATTATGGACCGTAACGTATTGGATCCATCGACACATCAATGTGTCAATGACTTTTGTTTGGATTCGGTGTGTTTCCTCCATTTTCCAATGCTCTCAATGACACTCTCAACACGGCAAATTCTGCACGGAGAAACCCATCACAGCAGCGTGTTATTGTGTGTGCACAGGCCATCGAATTGGAGCAAGACCTACTTCCTCTTTCACAATTATAGCCTTGATATTTACATAATTGCACATGCCAATCAATGTCTCAAATGGCCATTGGAGTCTGATGTGCGAAGCCAGACCCAAGAGTTTTCTGGAGAACCAGCTGCCTGAAGAAGCGATTTCTTTTTGAACCTATTGGGCTAACGGTCTGAAGACCCAGCAAGCCCAAATAGCCAAATCTTTAGACAGCTTTTGTATCAGCTGTTGGCACAGCGCAGTTGGTCGCGGTTCGCGGAATTCGCCTTGCCTCAAGTAGGTGATCCATGGGTGAGCCCAACCTTCAGGATCCGTTGCTGTTCCTGCCCAAATTTTTGAAGACACTGACTAGGCTCCGATCGTTGATGTCATTTCGCAATTGAGTGGCTTCGTCCAACAAAGGTTCGACAACAAATGGCCAACAACAGAGAGCTGCTACTGCTTGCGTTGCTGCTTCTGACTTCCCTTAACCACGTGTGTGCCACCTCGGTCGTTGCTTCGAAGGACTCCAAGAGCATTGCATCTCCGTCTCGATCCGCTGCACCTGTTCCGACCGGAACACGAGCGCCTCACCACAATTCGTCAACAGAAACGTCGAACGCGCTTCAAAGAGATCAACCACCAGAAGCTGGTGCGGCGCTGGTGCAATTTACCAACACTAACGCTCAAGCTCCACTCAAATCCAACCCGACCGTGAGCTTCTCATTTGCTGTAGTGGTGCTGGTGGCCATTTGTGCTGTGGTTTTGTTGGCTGTGATGTCGGTTATGCATGTTCGAAGGTTCCGGTTGGAGCATACGCTGCAGCAAAACAATGGGGAGCTTCAAGATCACCAGCAACAACTCCAACTGCAGAATCAGCTGCCTGACCAACGATGGATCAACCCGATGCTTAGCACCAACTCCATGTACGACTACAACAATTCCTGTTCTCCGACCGGATTCCCACGTGCACAAGCCGATATCCAAGACAATAGCATGCAACGAAACGTCACAGGCACTCCGATCGTGGCGTTGCTTCATTCACATCGAGCAGAAGATCGTGATTCTTTCAATGCCATGGGGTTTTCATACACTCGCACCGAGTTTTACAAGTCGATTGGCACCCCATCGCAGATCAGTCGCTTGCAGAGCAAGCATTATCACGCACCAGCACCTCAAGCCACAGCTCAAGCTTCGTTAGAGCAGGCCCACCGCTTTTCCGATCCAGGTACGAGTCAGGAGCAGTGCTCACACCCTGGCAACGTCTCAAGTCGAGTTACAATCTCCAGTGCAGAGATTGAGCAAGTGCAACAGATAGCACCATCGCAAGACCGTCAACGTCAGCAAAAGCCTGACCATGAAGACGAACTTGACACTCCTACTGGTATCTGAGTAGTGCTTGTACCATGCAGAGAGGAGTCTCTGATGAACTTGTGCTTAATCTTTTTATATTGAACGGTGATGGCGAATTTTTGATCGTTGAAAGCAGCCTTAAACCCATCCAAGTCCTTTGCTGTTCCTCACAACGCTTGCCAACTAAATCCACTCTCATGAGCATGGATGTTGACTGTTTGCTGGCATTTCCCAGCACAGAATGATCAGCCACAATGTAACGGATCCGAGTCGGAGAGGACAGGAATGGGTCACAGGGTGAAGTGGGATACCGTCACCTCTGGTAAAGCAACCAACTCCGTGATGGTTATGATGTACTTGGTGATAAGTACCGCGTTAATTGCTTGGTTGCTTTGATGAAAGCTGGTGCCACAGAACCATTTGATCGATCACACAGGATGGATGTGCTTGAACACGAAGACGGGCGCACCAACCAGTTGCAACACTCGGCTCTTGCTGACCACAAGTATCCGTGTCTCCCTCTAGTTCTGGATCGGAATCAGTCACGTGCACGACTCTGTGTCTATCCTCCAGGCTCTGACCGTTACTCAGGTCTCGACGATGGTTTGGGATGCAAATACAATCAATGAAAACTGATTGGGTGACGTGAATAGCTTTCAACTCGCTCCATCCATTCCCAGGATTGAAGCCTACCAACTCTGCACCATGAATCAATCGTTCTTCACCTCAGTTCATGATCTGATCTGCTCGTTTACGCAAAGGTGCTCGTGTGATGATGACTTCTCGAGTGATTGCGCCGTTGAACGTGAACTCAACCAACCCATCCTTTGGTGAATGCCAGGTGTCACCGAATGCCTCCCAGTTGAAGCTACGCAGTGTGGTGCGATCCTATGGAGATGAAGAGAGTGGCTACGCGACTTGTCAAAAGCTTGATGGTCCGCACGACGCGCATCAAGTGCAAGTGAGCAAGCACAACAACAGCAGACGGCAGAACAGCAACCTTCCAGACAGTCTCACGAGACAAATCAGCGAGGCTTTCCATGGAATCAGCGCTATGTCTCTTGCGGTGTTTTCCTTGCAGTTCCTGGTCGCCATATTCTGCGTGCATCTCTGGATCTCGTACGCGACTAATGACAAATGGGGTCTTCCGATCGTTCAACTTGGACTTGCTATGGTCGCGCGATATCAGCTTCACGATACACTCGTTCAACTGTCTTTGATCTGTGTACTGGTGGTAGTTGGGTACTATCTCGTGAGATTTGCGCGATACATCAAGCGTTTGATCGATTGATCGATTGATCTTTGTCTCCAGCCCGGCACGAAGCGTTTTGGCGTCGTTGTAGACTACACACAAGAGAGACAGCTGGTACAAGTGACTAAAAGGACAGCAGTACCTCTGCTGTTGTTTAGTGGATTGCATTGCATCATAGAATAACAGCAAAGGAAGACGAGCTGACGTGGAAGGGAATGGCGGCACCAACATGAAAGATATACCCAGCAGCGTTTGGTCTTGAACAACTCTTTCTCTTGTTTTTCTGAGCATGCCACACCCAAGTACAAGTGTCACGTAAAAGTGCGGTATATGTCCCCACTCTGAATGCACCCCAGTGGATTGCATGAGAAGCATTTGCATTCGCAAAACAAGACAAGACAAGTCAGGACAAGAGATCCGCTGCTGGCGTCACCCATTCCATTCAATCCATTGCCATGCAATGCTTCAAGATCATCCCTTGGCCAATCAGCGCGTCTCCTGACGAACGTAATACGATTATCAACGAAGCTGAGTATATAGGAACACACAGGTATCCCTGTATTAGATTCCACAGTGGTTTCCTACTTGGAATGGAAAGGAAAGGAAAGGCAAGGACAAGGTCCATGCACGGCGCCGCTTGTTGGCTTTCAAAAGCGCTGGTCTTCCAGGTGTGTCAATGACTTTGCTTCGCAAATGATGGTACAGCAGTGAATTGGCACCTTCCTCCCCCCTCCTCTCCTTCCCCCCCCCCCCTCCTCCAGGTGCTTCAACTTGGATCGCTTTTGCCAGGTAGATTCAGCTCGTGGACACGCCGGCCACACTGCCAAAGCAACTGCATTAGCAAGCCATCAAGCAGTGAACCATTGACGAATCTTCAAGAAATCTCTTCCAACGCACTCCCTTCCTCTCCTCTCCCTGTTTTCTCTCCTTGTTCCCTCCGAGCCTCCGAGCCTCCGAGCCTCCGAGCCTCCGAGCCTCCTTCATGGGGTACAACACTGGACTTCGACCCGATCGACTTTGGTGGACAACACAATGGTGCCGAAAAGCCTTTTCGTCGACGACAAGTACACGAGACTTTGCCTCACTGTTGCCGGCTGTTCACTCGTCATTCACGGTCTCCACGGAAGAGATTCAAGTCAGCGACGCGGAATTCCGCGTGTGGTGGATCACCATTGTGGTCATCCATGGGGTGGCCTTTGGTGGCGCAATGGTCAATGTGTATGCGTATTGGTCGGATGCGTTCGCCGACTGGCTTCAGTTCATGTTTGAGTTTGTCAGTGCACATCGCAAGCACTCTGTGGACTACGCAGTAGTTGTGGTGCCGTGTCTGCTGGCGAGTCTGCATTTGCTGGCGCTGGTGCATGCACTGGGTCTTTCACTTCAGTATCGAACACGGTTGTTGCGGTCGGGCAGCTTGTCGGCACCTCAACGTCACTGGAAGCCAAACTCGCCATACCAGTGCGAGCAGACACGTGGATCAACTGGTTACAAGCGAGATACAAAGCCGTTTGTCTGTTTATGAAACGACATGGCATCAACGGCAGCTGGGACGATCAAGTGTTTGACTTCATGGAAGTTATGGAGATCCTCGCGCATAGTCTCCAGGCAGTTCAAGTTTCCACCAGGATCCCACGCTTCTGGATAAACCAGTATATGATTCTCCCAGTGGTTATGGGCTGATGGAGTACCGCGCTGCTTCGGTGGTTGCTGAAGTCAGCGTCTCGTGTCCGACTATGCTGTCTTGCGACTGATTGCTTCTTAGACTTGTGCTCCCTGTATGCGCCTGTGGTAGGACTGCTCTTCAGTCGGTTTTGGGGCAACCAACAGCTTCCAAGTGTGATTTCCCAGGGCTCGAGCATCGTGCAGGAGCAGAATGAGCGGGACTTTTTGGTGATGGGCATGATGCTTCATAACTGTTGCTGCCATCCTGCTCAATGTAGGTGTGCTTCTTGATCTCCAAGCGATTATCCAGCGCGAGCCTCCAAATACTAATGGTGCTGTCAGAAGTAATCCAACCACACAAGAGATTCTGGTCTTTTCAGATGTGTCGTCGAAATCGACGGTGCCGTTCATGCGTGAACCTCGGGGATCCATTTTCACACGCTCGTTTCAGATCATGAGATTCCATACGAGTCAAATGTTCTCCAAGACTACGCGCATTTTGCACATCGTGCTGGTGCTGTATGGTGTGTGTCTTACTTGTGGTTGTTGATTTATTGGGGATTGCTACGTTGTGGAGTGCAAACTCCCTCATCACTTCGTCTTCATTGTAAGATTTGCACTACTTTCCGTGGTTTGAAGGCAAACAGACCTGTCCAGGGTTTTGCGTCGATTACCAACGGCTTCGTCTCGCGGCTGCCAATGCCAATGCAAGTGATTAGGAATTGGCGACTAGATGCATGGATCAGTTCAACCCAAAGAATGTGCAGAATATCACCATTCAGAACTGCCCCAGGTTCGAAATGCCACAAGACATCCAGCGGTTCGCTGGACTGGTTGTGCTGCAATTTCTGAACTCGACCGTCTCGAAATGTCCCATTGAAGCAGCACTCACTCAAGAGCTTCATCCAAAACTGATGCATCTTCGTCTTGAGCAGATGTTTTCTCCTGCAACAACGTGCTCTTGTCTGGTGTCTGGACTTCGCGGTTTCCAAAACGCCTCGAGTACCTGCGCATCGCCAACACCAATCTCTCGCAATTGCCCGATGAGCTCGGTCAAAAGTTGACATCGAACTGGTTTTGCGAATGGACCATTGCCAACAACTCTTTGACGAAAATGCCGCTCTCCGTAGTGAAGATTGCAGCTCGAGACATCTCTTAAAAGCAGAATCTTCTGGTGCAATTCTCAGAAGAAATGTTGATTGAGAATCCAAGCTGGCTCCAGTTGACAGTGGATGCAAATCCTTCGATTCTCATCAGTCAAGGTTGTCTGTTCGAGATACCAACATAAGCATGGCTTCCGCAATGGCTATGGCAAATGGTCATTTCCCGAGCAGTGATTGTAGATGCTGCGAACTCACCACTCTGTGATGAGACCAGTGAAGAAGGTTTACTGAAGTGTTCCGAGGGTGTGGCAAGGAGCTGAGAAGCTCGAGTTGCTTCTCATTCCATGACCCGCCGCAATGCTCAAGGTGTCTTCAGTTTTGAAACTCACCAAGCCTTGCAGCAATTGCATCCAAACAAGAAAACTCGCAACGCCAGAAGACAGGTAGTTCGCTCAAGCCAGTGAGTCTCTTCTACTGTTGTTTCGTTTTGTGGTTCATGCAAACTCATAACGGTACCATTGATCATGTGAAACACAAGCATGGGTTAAGAATGACTGGAGCTTCGCCCCACTCTCTGCGCAACGTGCCAGCCTCTCCAGAAAAGCAAAGCAGATGGCAAAACAGTTTGCAAAGCGTCAATGCACAAGATCCAACACCAGCTACCTTTGGATTGGAGAACGTGGTTACGAAGCTGCATGGTTGCGCGGTGGGGATTGAATGGCACGATCGGCGGACTATTTTTGGTGTCGATGGATGGCAGACGCAGGAATTCCTTTGGCCGTGGTTGTTGTTGATGGCTGTTTTGTTTTTAGCTCGTCCGTGGTGCCAAAACTCGGCGGGGTTTTGCCTTTTGCTGGTCCTGGGTTTTGGTTGGCGTTGACTTTCTGTGAGCGATGCACCTCAGCACCGCTTCATTCTGCCAGGACGACGAACGAATAAATCAACAAACCTTCTTGCCAAAAGTGTGCCCGCAACCATGGCCTCCATCGCGTCCGAGCACGAAAACCGATTCCATCCCCAAAACCGCGAGCATTCATCAAGTCTGGCGCCAGAGTCAAATCACTACAAGCCCCACGAACTTGTGCTTCCAGCGTTGGTGCGTCTCTATCAAAAGAGAAACACCAAGAAGGCAAGTGTCTCACACAAGAATTCCAACAGTGAGAGTACCGTGGAACACAGCACCGTGGAGCCCGTACGTGTGAGTAAACGGCATTCCAACTTCCCCCATTCGCGTCGCCGCCGCTCGAATGGTGCATCGTCCAGTTCTCAGGTTGTTCTTCCTCGAAGTGGCAGGGTCGGCAACCCGGAATCCTGTTTTTTCATGGCATGTCTCGCGCCGTCGCACGACGCAGCGTTCCAGTTTCTGAAGACCCACAGCACATTGACCAATTTCGTGTTTGTCTTCGATGAACAAGTCAACAAACTCTACCTGACAGGTCTCATCTGCAATCAACAACGCATCATCCTGCTGTTATCTCGGCTACAAGTTCTCAAGTACCGCGTGCAAGCCGAGTGGGAGTCTGGCGCAGATCCAGTCAAGAAAAAACAAGATGATTTGCGCAACAAGACGCGTCTGCACTTGCTTTCGATTGGCAACATGACGATTTTCGATCGGTTGCAGTTCCTGTGGCACGACTTTCTCCCGTTTTTGCAGTTGTTTTTGTACGAAACGAGCCATCACGGCTTTTTTCAGATTGAGAATCACGATCATCAGCATGGTTTGCGCTTCAATCTGCGAGAATGGTTTTTGGCAATCGTCGCTTCGGAACAGCTGCCGGAACGCTCTTCGAATCGCCGTCAAAGCTCAAAAGCTCGTGTCCGAAGTGCTAACAACATTCGGTCGATGAAGAGCTCGAAATCAGTGTTCCATACCATCAAACAAGACACCGCCACCGATCTAAATGCAGCTGTCAACGCTTCTGCGCAAGACCCTGCGCAGTATTACCAGATCGTGAGCATTCTGCTTCGTGCCCCCCAAGTTCGCAAGAATGAAGAGTCATCGGAGTGCGTGATTTACATGGCAAAAAAGCTGCTCCAGCCAAACTCTACTACGGATCCCAGGAAGCCCGTGTTCAAGTATCCATTGCGCATCATTCGCATTGATTTCCATCACCTTCGCGTATTTATCCGAGACACCTTTTACGACCCGTCAACTCCACCGCGATGGTATCAGCGCATTTGGTCCAAAGTAGTACAAGAACGGACCGACTACGAGATCAGCATCAAGCAATTGAAGTGAGTGGCCAGGAATTGCTCAGAGATACTGTTGATGTGCTGGCTCTTAAGGAACTAACCATATTGTTTTTGTCAGCTTTGCGCTCCTTTTTGACACCTTTGTTGAGTCTGAGTGCATCACCCCCACGAGACAGTTCTCCTTTGCTCGTTTTGCAAGTGCCAGTTCTGCCAGTTTTGCACGACAAGGGTCATTTGTTCTCAAACAGCAGCAACGTTCGTCCGCGTACCTTCGCCAAAGTCTTCGCCGATGCCTTGTTGTCGCTGATGGCCAAGAAGGCAATTTGGATGAGTATGAGCAGTTTTTCGAGGCTGCTCTCCAGGCATTTGACCTCGTGAACCCCGCACGACGTATTCCTTTGGCGTTTCAAAAGCTGCTTCAAGACTTTTTGATTCTGTTGTCTCGCGAAGAATTCAAACACGCGACGTTCACGAGTGTCACGAACCAGTTACGATGTCGTCTCGCATCGTATTTGATTGAATTCCTGGCTGCTTCCGCCGAGAGCCTTCAGTTTGACACAGAGACCCCGAGATTCCGGTTGTTGCAAAAGCATTTGAGGTTAGCGATCGCCATCTTGATCACAAGAACAACGGAAAATGAGTTCTTCGTGGTCTACCACTGCATGAACAAGTTGTGGACCCAGCTGTTTGCTCAAAACGACAAAATCTCTACTTCGTGCTGGTTGTTGTTGATGGATTTGCTGGAGTTGGACACATTGTGTCGGGATTTTGTGCTTGAACGAGCGCATGAGCTGTTTTGGCACAACACCCACAACTGGAGTGGTCATTATTTCCATGTCAATCCTTGTAGCTTTCAACGATTTGTGACCAACCATTTGCCATTGGAGGCAGCGGTATCGGAAGACTGGGACGAACAGATGACCTCGTTGCTGCTCGTGGACCACAGTGAACAAAACCACCAGGTCACTTTACCACTGCAGGACGTGCTGCCGTATGAAGTGATCGTGACACTTTCGGATTCTTTGTTCCTTGATGCTGACGCCGGTATCAACATTGACCAAAAGGCAGCGATGATTCTGAATTACCCTGACCTTCATATGGGTTTGTTTATGAAGATCCTCCAGTGGACGCAATATGATGGCCAGGATACCATAGCGCCATGTGTGTTGCAAGTTCTCTGGCAATGTGTCTCAACGCTCCATGAGCTGGAGACTTATGGGCAGCAATATGTCAATGAGCAAATGACGTTTGCAGTGGCATTTGCCGAAGAACTCGCGCGTTCAAATGTACAAGTTGTCAACTACACTAATTGCACGTTACTGGTCATGATGGAAGAATACGTCAAGCGGGTGGGAAGCAATCGGGTCGATGAGCTCGTGTTGATTTGTCTTGAAGCGTTGGCAAGCTTCATAGAAGCCTTTGCCGAACGACTTGCTTTCTGCGAAGAGAAAGACAGTAAATCGCACGAGCAAACCAACCTGATGGTCAAGATGACATACTATTTGGTGTCCATTTGGCAGGTTTTGATGGAAAAATCACGCACAAGAGACCTTCGAAGTCTGTTGCTGCGGATGATGAATGAAGAGAGCTTTGCCGTACACCAGTTTCTCGAAGTGGTTGTATGGAAAGTGAGCACTCGCCAGGAATTCGAGTGCATTATCAATCGATTCTTCGGTCTGATGCAGGCGTTCAGCGATTCCATCCGAGGGAAATACGATGTTCCTCATCGAACTTCGATGATCGGCTCCGTTGAGGATCGTATGCGGGCGCAAGACATCATGATCCTGGTGTCTCATTTTCTTGGCACTCAAGCGGACTCGGTCCACACGTTTTGGCATCTCATCGTGGATTTATCGCTGTTTCTGGTGACTCTACCATCCTATCGCATGGACTTGCGATTCCTTTCAATGCTGCTGGAGCTTTACGTGCACAAGGTATGAAGTGTTTCTGTTGATGTTGTCACTGGGCCACTTCCTCGCAATTGACGGTCCGTTCTTGATGGTTCCATCTCTACAGCATTTCCTACTCACCGAGAAAGGGCAGGATCGAGATCGACTGGTTGGATACCACTTTGACGCCGTGCAGAGTCATGCGTTTATGTTGAAAGACCATCATGCGACGCTGCCGCGAAAGCCTGATCAAGAATTGACGCGCGCGCTCGATTCCCACCTGCAATGCCTCGTTCTGCTTGCGCAAATACCCGAATTTCATCAGAGCTTTGTCAACTTGAAGATTGCGCCTTTCTTTTTGCAGTTGCTGATGAAGCGATCAAGTTCGGCAAGCCGAGCCATAGCTCTGATTGTTCCGACCACCAGTGATATACCGAGCAGCGTTGAGGAAGATGACCGTGGTAGCCTGACACCGATATACCTTGATGACCACCGGAAAAGCATTGGATTCGTCCCACTCGACGAAGTGCAGCCCAAGACGTCAACACCGTCTGTGGCTGCACGTGCTCAAGCGCCTGAGAGCTCGAGTGAAGGTGACGCCAAAGTCGAAAGACTTCAAGCGCTTGCCGTTCTACTCATCTTGATCGTTGCAACCCCGGAACCATCGTTTGAATTCGATCAGTGTTTGTGTACAGGTTCGTGCGTCGACGTGAATCTGCTCTTCCAGTTTTCTCAGACGTTTTTGGAAGAAAAGCAAATGCTAGCTGTGAAAGTGTTGGACCTGATGATTCAACTTCAAAACACGGGCATGATGAACACCACACGGCTGGAAAAGCTCCGCGTGTTGGTGCATCTCATTTGCGCGGTAGGCTACAACGATTCGCAGTTCGGCGCACGGATACTGCAGGGCAAGAGCTTGCTTGGGTCCATCTTCCACTCCACTCTCTGTGATGAACAGCACACTCCGGTCACAATCAAGCAGATCAGCTTTCAAGATCTTCCCGTTGGTCAATGTGCTATTCAGGCTATCTACAATGAGGTCCTTGTCTTGATGGCACTGCAAGAGGGAGCTCCATCCAGCAAGCTGAACAGTTTTGTGAGCAGCAAGATTCAAGTTCAAGTAGCCAGCACTCCGGTGCCATGGCTCCGCTTGTGGGATTTTGGTGTTTCCAGAGCCAATGCTTGCTTTGATGTGGTCTACGAATGGTGTGCTTCGAGCTTGAAAGAGTTGCGGAGCGAACTCAACGAGCAAAGCATGGATTTGATCCAAAAGGACTTCGTGTTGCTGCGAACCTTCGACATGATCTGTGAATGTCTTCAAGAGGTTCACGGAAGAGGTATCATTCATTTGAATGTGGCCTGTGAGAATGTGATGCTTCGCAAGCGTCCAAGAGAAGTGATTGACATGATTCTATTGGAACTTGAGGACAGATTTTCAGAGCGAGTCAAAGCCAGTGACTGTATTGCGTTGGCCGAGTTCAGTGAATCACTGGTGATGCCGCATGAAAGCCACGGAGTCTTTGACAAGGCACGAACCGTGGATCGCTCAAGAGGAATTGATTGCCTTCGGTCACCCGAAATGCTCTTCGTGGACGACGTCAAGACCCGAGAACTGGAGCCGAGCTTTCATGGGGAGGCCAAAACCAAACCCATGGTTTCCTTTGCAAGCGACATTTGGTCTTTGGGCTGTCTTCTGTACGAGTGGGTAACGGATCGCAAGCTGTTTGGAACAGGTACGATGCCTGACAATTCTGAGGATTTTTATCGTTGTGCTCATTGAATTGTGATGCTGGCTGTTGACATTGGCAGAACAATATGCATCTCTTTACGCGCATGTGGTGCGGTCTCAGGGGCCCGTCTTGAGGCTCGAGCATCATGATAAGTTGCTGTCCTATCGCGTGCCAAAGACAACGAGTACTCCGGACAGAGTGGACCATGCTGCGGTTCACAAGGAGATGCGCAAAGATGTACTCGATCTCTTGGTGGTGATACTCAAGCGCATTCCCGGTGAGCGACCGCACATTGACGGGATCCGCGCCGCGATACAACAAATCATGCTCAAGTTGAAGTCCAAGCGAGTTGGGAACGAATGGGAAGCAAAGCTTGTCGTAGCTCGAGAGAAATGGGAGTCTGCTCATACAACGACAACACTGCACGACTCAAGCGCCCCCAGTGCTACAAGTGACAACATGGTTCAAGATATCCACGAGGAATCATTGGAAGATGTCAACAGTCCCTTGCATTCCCCAGTCACTCAGTGAAAGAGCAGTTCTCAATGCGTCAAGATGCTTGAGTCATCTCGTTTTCAAAAGGGAACAAGGATGAGAAGTTCGGCTGAGGATTCATCGAAGTGACATTGACCAAAGGGGTTCATGGTATGTGCAATCCTTGTACCATTTATCTCTTTGGCGATCAACAAGACGAAAATCACAACAATCCGAAGTAGAGTTCTCGCGGAAGAATGACTGGTTTTGTGTCAATGATCAAGTGGTGTCGTGTCCTAACGTAGGGCATCGTCGGTGAACAAATGGTTGCTGATAAGGTTCGCGAGACAGTTTTTTGTTCCATCTGGCCAGCGTCAAGAGTGTCCACAAAATGAAGACTCTTTATTATCTCCGCATCTCCCTTTGCTCTGCTCACACTATTCTGCACGGTCGTGAAAGGTATCTAATCGATGAGATGTGGAGGCCCAAGAGATCTTGTCGAGAGATCAACCACCTGTTGACGAGTCGACGCAGTAAATGGGGGTGACAAGCGAGATTAGTCTCTTGAATCATTCATCTGAGTGATTGAGACGGAGCAATTGTATACCCTTCAGAATCGGATTCCCGGCGCTGAGCTGCGACGTCGATCCCATGAGGTCGGTCAGGGTCCACTGGGTCAGCAGTTTCGCAAAAGTGTGATCATTCAACGGAGAATTGTTTCATCATCGCGTCTTAGTTCTGGCCAGAGAATTCCAAGCTACACGAGGTGAGATCTCCGACGAATTCCCTATTCTTGAGACTGATCCTTGCTATTTTCTTCGATTGTATTCCTGGAGAGCGAAAAGATCGGTGTGGATGCATCAACGTGGTGGCTTTCCCTCCCACCACTGCCATTCATCCTGCGCCGCCAAAGTCACAGCTGCAGCGGGAACCATTTCAACAAACTCCTTCAACCTCTCAAGTCTCAAGAGCTCCACGACACCACCACCACTACCAGTAGAGCTGCCCCAAGAGAACACTTGTCCAGCAATGATGGATCCACAAAACCAAATCGTGATTCCAGAACCAACCGACAAACCCGGCGTCGAAGTCGTCAGCACGCCACCGCCGCAGTTCCGACCAATAGCCAACCCCGCCGTGCTCGGACTATGCGCATTTGCGACCACGACCTTCACGCTGTCCTGCTTCAATGCGCATATCGTGCCGAAAACCGCTGAGGGCGCTGTGCTGGGACTTGCTTTCTTCTACGGTGGCGCCGTGCAATTGATCGCTGGTATCTGGGAGTACACGCTCAACAACACGTTTGGTGCCACCGCTTTCTGCAGTTACGGCGCCTTCTGGATGTCGTTTGCCTGGTACGTCTCCTACGTCGTCGCGGGCATTCCAGCAGCGGACCGCCACCACGCAACGGGCATTTTCTTGTGCGCGTGGACCATTTTCTCCTTTGTGATGCTGATCGGCTCGTACCGCACCAACGTGGGACTCTTCTCGCTGTTTTGTGTGCTCGAGATCACCTTCATCTTGCTGACCATCGGCAATTTCCGCCAGAGCGAAGGCACGATCAAGGCCGGTGGCTGGTTTGGCTTGTTGTTGGCATTTATGGCATGGTACATTGCTTTGTCCAACTTGTTGAAGGCCACTTGGAAGGAAGACGTGTTGCCATTGAAGTCAATGGAGAAGAAGAAGAATTAAGTGACTCCTCAAAGTCGTTGTGTTCGGCCACCGCAAGCGTGTTACGCCTGGGCCCAAACTGCCAAAAGGTAAGCCTCGATGATCCCATTGTACAAGCTGCCTAAGAGCGATAGGAGTCGATGATATAATTGAGAGCAAAATGGAACGCTCAGAAACCCCCACAGAGAAAGGACGAGATCCCATCCCATTCACGTGCTGGCGCCACATCAATGAGGGGGGGAGGAAGGCAGTCTGCCAGAGGGAAGCTGCGATGTTTTGTGATTTCTGGTCCATGAATAGCAGCGTCTAGAGATCCCCACTGGCATGCTGCAAGGACGGAAGAATCGTTGACGTAGACGAGAGGCAGGGCAAAAGTGTCTGGACGTTTCATGGTTGACAATGCAGCGTTGAGTTGCTGGTGAGGACGCATGGACGAACGAACTCATGGTTGGGCAATCAGTTGGTCTCACGAAGAACCTTTCCGCAATTCTGGACAATAGATCGCACCGACATGTGCGAGGCCGGAGTTGATGAAGAGAATCCCGTCAGCAAAGAAACCGATTTCACAAGTGACCAACCCCAGCTCAATGACCTTCTGCTTGGTGCTTTGGGCTTTGGGGACTTGTGCTGACCATGACGTCATAATGCACCGTGGTGATGGACATTCGGCCAAAGCAAGAGACTCCTCGTCCATTGGCAATGGGTTTCGTTTGCTGTCAAGAGTCGATCCTGGCCGTATGCCTTGGTTGTATGCCATCCCGAGATCGCCATGATCGACAGGTTCCCCGGGTCTTCATGGCATCAGAACACTGCCGTCTTTCACTCTGAACAGCCACAACAACCAGAAAATCATGTGCCGAAGGTTCGTGGAGGTGACTCGAAGCTTAGCAAAGCGCTCCAAAGGTTTCTTTTCTCATCTTCCTTCCCATCAAAACCCACCGCACCATGACGGCCGTCAACTGTCGCAACTCCAACCCATTCAGTCAGACCGGGGGTGGGGTGTGTGTGAAAAGATGCATGTGAGCATATGATGTACCGCGATCCTTGCGCTCCTTGATGCAAGAGTTCGCACTCCCTGCAGCCGTGTGAATTACCAGTACCTGCCGTCACAGCTTTATAGTCCTCATCGGATGGAACGCATTGCCGTGTTCGTTTCGATTTCCTGGATGCGTCTGTCAATTGCATACTCGAGGTACCGGCACGTCAACGATCGTCCTGGCGACCTCTGGTCACTCGATCGATCACGCCACGATGCACAGGAAGATGGCAGGCATGTGCTAATGCATTGATTGATCTGCGTGCCATGAAGTTGCAAACCCGATCGACACTCCATGAGTGGGCTTGTGGCCAAAAAGACGCCTTGGTCAAGTGTATTCTTCGCATAACCCACATCGCGTTTGTTTGGTGGTGTTCTCTTCTGGCTGTGTGGGCAACGACGGAAAAGACCAAGACTCTGGATCAACACCACGGCATCACATCTTCTTCATGAAGACCGCACGACCACCGTGTTGTGGTGGCACGCGTCCTCCAGCATGGCTTTCGCTTGCTCCATGGTACGGGTCGTTCTCGCGCGCATAGTCCAAGTGGGTGATGTGGATTTCATCCACCACTGACCGCACCTGCCACATTGGGATGCTGAAATGGGGTTGTTTCGCCGACGGTTTTCCTCAAAACGCTAACGCTTTCTTTCCGGTCGAAAATCACTGCGCGATGACCGGCATCAACTGAATGCCTCCACTTGGTGCCATTCATCAGGGAGACTGCCCGACTCTCCGACCGAGACAGAGACAGAGAGAGATGAACGTGCCATGGCACAATCTTTCCATCGTGCAATACCCGTCGATGCCCACCACAGAGCCCATCATGGCCAGACGAGGCCACAACTTGGACGCCAATGTAGGGGCAGACGGGTCGGATTCCGCAGGTGATTCATGAAAATCTTTAAGTGAGTTGTCTAGCATGGATATACACTACACTTCAAGTGCGCCAGTTGCCGCGATTCTTCCTTCTTTCACGGGGATGCAATACAATCGACAGCTTCATCGTGAATGCACGTGAAGTCTACTGCTCGAGGTGTATCGTTTCAGCTCTTTTGACGCACACAGGTTCCCTATGTGTGGTACAGACCTGACCATCTCACAAAGTGAGCACGACTCCACATGTCTTCGATCGGTTGGGTTGGGGTGGGTTGGGCTCCTGTTTGGAAGCGATGAAAGAGATATTCACGGTCGGTCGACTAGAGTGGGGCCGAGTGACCTGACGTCAACTCCAAATGGGGGCAACGAACTGTTCGACGCCGGCGATCGTGGATGAGGCAGGCAACTCTGCTGCGGGCATCGCATCTTGTCCTTGAGGTCTATAATTATCGCCCCCAGGCATCCAAATGCTTGTCCATGCCTTGGATAGTATTGTTGTCGCCACGCCGGTCATTTGCATCCTTCCAACACCAGCTAAAGCAATCGAACGCAGTGGTTATACTCGCCATGCACAACCAGGTTGTTCCAGTGACTGCGTGGACATCGTCACATGCCATCGACCGGCAAGGCTCACTACCGGCGACTGCTGGTGATCCAAATGCAACCAGGACAAGCAGCAGCTACACGCTCCAACCACAACAACAGCAGTTACTTGAACCAGTCCATCACAACAACAGTGGAACTACTGTTTGGGCTCGTCGTGGAAGCGCCAGCCACTCTATCCCAAGTACCCCGAGAGGCCATCGCGACAGCGTTAGAAGCTCCATCAATACCAGTAGCATCCTCGCCAGCGTGTACGAATCGCTCATGCCCTGGCTCAAAGATGCGCTCGCCAACCAAGAAATCATGCTGGTGCTGTCTCCAAAAGCTTTTCGATGGTGGTGGGTCTTCGTTGTCTTGCTGCAAATCGGGGCTTCCGCGTACTACGCGTTGTTTCTGGGGCTGTATGTGGAAATCAAAGACAGCACCAGCCGTTTGCATCAAGTGGTCAAGAGACTTGATTTCGCGATCCACATTTCTGATGCAATGCAAGTGGCGACGATCGTCTCGATGGCAATTGTAGTGCTCCTGTACTGGACTGCGATCGGCAAGACGGTCGTCAACTCGCTGCAGAAACGTCAATTGGTACTTGCGGAAGATCCGGAACCAACCGAAGATGGATCGCCACGTGCTCTCTCCAAAGGACATTCTCAGTGGATCCAGTCGGTGCTTGTCGAGTCAACTACCCCTCTGGTTGCCCAAGTCCAACAACAGATGTCGCTGAAAAGTTGGTTTCGGCAAATGATCAGCGACGCCTTATCGGTCAGGAACGTTGACCACAAAAAGTACTTGCACACGGTCACCTTGCGCACGCTAGTGCAAGTGATTCTGCAGAGTCTGTTTGCATTCCATACGAGCCAATGGTTTCTCAATCTCTACGTCAATCGCGTGCTTAGTGCGTTGATCGTCTTCAACTGCTGGTTTACACCACTTCTGCACTGGACATTCAACGATGATGCCGTTTGGCTGCGAATGTCATTGTTGTTCAAGGGAGTTTTCGTGGATTGTGGTGTTTTCTTGAGTTTGATCCCGCTGATCGCATTGCCACATGCGGATTTATTCGAGGAAGTGGCCGTGGAGAGTTGTGGTGTTTCCACGTTTTGGAGGAATCCACTCAAACTCGCGCATATCCAAGTCGCTCTGCCAGAGGTTTTCCCAACAAAATGGCCCCTGCTAGCATTACAAATCGAAAACGCCATCGTGCTGCTGAGTTACTTGGAGGATTTGAAGGCACATATCAAGCTCATGACGCCACGCCGAAAGTCCACGACCATCGCACCAAAGCGACTCACAAAGCTCATTCGCGGGCTCAGTGCTCGTAGGAAGAAGTCGGTGGCAAACAATACTGACGCATCGTTCTCGAGTATTCGACCACCGAGCTACTTTCGAGAATTCATCTGTCTCTTGCTGCTGCTGCATGGTGTGTTGGTAGTCGTTGTCTATGAGCTTGCGTATCATCGGAAACTCTCCTCCATCTGCCTTGCCGGGGCCGCGCCATGGCTTGAATCCCGCGACGCATGCAGCATTGTGGAAATCAACTGCCGCACGCTCAAGATCAATGGCAGCGACCAAGAGCTGGCACCATTGCTGGTGAATCTGAAGGCTTCGTCGCTGGTGGCATTGGGGTTCACAGACTGTCCTCGACTGGAAATCCCGACTTCCGTGCAAGAATACCACGCGTTGATCTATTTCACTGTCGCCAACTCGACCATTCGGCAATGGTCCGACCACGCGGCGTTGCGAGAGTCGACGAATCCCATGCTGTTGTTTGTGGATGTCATCAATGTCAACATGACCGAGTACCCGGAGGGACTTCGTGCCAACGACTTTGTCGCTCGAAGCATTGCTTTTTACCAAACCAATCTCACCATACTCCCGGAAGACCTCGACCAAGCGCTTCCGGATGCATTGGACTTGTTGGCTATCGAGCAAAGCCAGTTGCAAGTGGTGCCGGCATTTCTCACGAGGCGCCACTATGACCGATTCTCGCTCGCGGGCAACCACATTCAACGCATTCCAGACGCCATGCTGTCGCAAAAGCACTTTACAGCGTTGTCTTTTGCCGCCAACCCGATCTTGGAGCTACCTGCGTCGACCATCAACGCCACGTTTGACACCTTCAACATGCAGCACACACTGGTCGGCTCGTTGCCAAAGGGCTTCGTGTTACAGCAGGCATTTGTGCAGAAGCATCGACTTGTGGCGCGACAGTCGCCGTTGTGTGCGCCGTACGCGGCGGATCCAAACGCAAACGAGGAACTCCACTGGGTCTGCGACCAAGCATTGGCTGAGCATCCCTCCATGTTTCTTGCAGCGGGAATCTGATTCGGTGGCGTTGGGGGCAGAATCAGATCGATATGGTGCAAGGCGACCTTCCGAACACCTTCGAACAACATCGATCACCATCCACTTGGCGGAATGTGAATGTGAGCGCGCCCATGGGACGGTGGGGGGTTGTTGCGACTCATCGATCGCTTGTGGAAGCATCGTGTTCTCTCTCTTGTGTTGGCGAGTTGCCAGGGTGTAGAAGGTGACCGCTTTGGCCTGGAAGCTGCTGTCTGGACGGTTGTCTGGGGGTTGGTGCCAAGGGTTTCGCTTGTGGGCGCGAAAGGTCGTAGGTTGAAGCCTGAAAAGGCGTTCAAAGAATCGTTGGCTGGGGGCTCACCAACGTCACCAGAACTCCAAACGACTGGTTTTCTGGGAAGGACAGACACCACTGATGGCCTGAAGCAGGAATTTTCTTGCGGCAAAGGTGCGGCAGAGGTTCTAAAGATGCGTCATAGCCCTCTGGCGACTTTCAAGTGGATGGATAACTGCGTCCCAACGATTCAACCAAAGGTTCAAGCAGGGCAGGGCCGAGGTTCCTCCAAGGGGGCGTTATCCAACGTTTATCCCTCAAACATGGGTCAATGATATACAATGGCTCAATTCAATCTCTTTCGATTCTCTTGCTACAACACACTACGCTTTCACTTAGACGGGTGGTACTTGGGTATGCCCAGGAGTCGAACATGGTGTTGTGCAGGACGCGCCGTCCAACATGTCTTCGGTCAGAGTGGGCGATCCCTTGGGTTGACCTCTTCGATAAATAACAAACACAGCGACTTGAATGACGGTAAACACAAAACCACACGCACACGGGATGATCAGCAGCACATCGGCCACCAGAAAGCCATAGGTCAACCACAGAATGTTGACCACTAGCGCCGCCAACACGATTCGAATGGGCAAATGCACCGAGTCCTTGGTCTCTATCACTTTTTTGAGCACGGCAAACGGCGACGCATACATCAGAATGGACCCTGCGATGCCGACCGAGCCCAACACGGTCTGCACTTGATCATGGCTGGCCCAGAGGCTTCCAAAGACCACGAACAACGTCATCACCACATCAACGGCGAGCGCAACGCAGGTGAACACGAGAATTCTCCGTTTGTCCTTGGAGAAACGATAAAACACCATCAGATAGCCGCCAAACATGAAGAACCCAGCGGCGTAGGTCGCAAACAGGGGGAACAAGTCGTTGGTGACGAGCCCATACAGCATCCACAGGTAGTACGCGCCCAGCATGGTCACCAGCGGGGCCCAGGTTTCATTGCCTGTGGTCTTGGAACGATAGATCTGAATCGTGGAAGGTACTGGCGCCAATGCCAGTAGCAAAGAAGACAAACACGAAGCCACGCGAATGAAAAGCGTGAACAGCGCCAGGAAATCCATCTTGCCGTCTCTTGTGTCGGGAACAGAGAGATCGGGGGGTTCTAGGGTCTTCTTCGCCGGTTGGTTTCTTGCTTCCTTCTCTCCTAGGTGCTGGTAAAAATGAGAATGCCTCATGGCTTTGCCATCCAAGAACACCCCACAGCTCAAGTCACTTGGTCCCAAAGATCAACAGCCAGTCAGATCAATAGACAGAGCGCGCTCAAGTTACACTTCAAAGGCCACAAAGACAGACAGCCAGACAGTCCCGGACGCACCAGATTAGACCGCCAGTCAACCTTTGGGTCCTCGAGGATGCCGCCTCGGCCAGAATGCAAACGCAAACGGTCGTTTCTTGCTGCGTAGCTTTACAGCCGGAAGAAGAGGAAGAACAGGAACAAGGAAGATCAGTATTCAACATTGAATCTGGTGCTGTTCTGTCTCGTCTCCGACATACTCGCCAAGGCTTGGCTTCAAGAAAAGGCCAACGGTCGTGCACCCACCAAATGATCTGTTGACCAATGGGGCGAATAAGATGAAAGAAGAGACCCATGGACCCAAGTGCGTAGTCCATGGGAGTGAGTTGCTGTCTCTCTCTCTGAAACGATCCGAATTTTTTAGTGGCGGTGGGGCTTGTTGTTGGTGGTGGTGGTGGTGTTGGTTGCTCAACTTGAGCGGGATGCTTACGTCCAGCAACTTGAACGAGCGCAGAAGACGAAAACACAGGCTCTTCTTTGGTGGTGCGTGGGTGGGTCTGCTACGATCACAGAGAGGCCACGGTGGGGTGGTGAAAGTGATGGGTGAGCCTGCTACACGATTTTCGGTTCTGAAACATATGCTCTTTGACTATCTGTGACACCGATCGAGTGCCAGACTCGATTGGACATGTCGTGGAACACTCGCAAAGCGATTGCCAAGCCAACAAGAACCTTGGCGAAGACCGATGGACGAACATCCCACCACTGCAGAGGTTGTCATTCAGCGTTTTGGATTATCGAGTAATGGTTTATGGACACACAGTAGGCTAATCGGAAGACGACAACAACGTGCAGAGGTCGCTTCTACCACGTTGACTTGGCGGGCATACACACACACACATTTTGGGATCTCACGCATCAGCCATGCGAGATCCCGTTGCGTGCTTGACTTGGTGACTTGCTCAAACGGTTTAGTCGAGGACGCATTCCGTGGTGATCCAGGTCACCGCATCGTTGAAGTACTGGTCTTGCTCGTAGACTCCGTAGTAACCAAACTGAAAAGAAAAGAACACACACGACGCCGACGCCGTCAACCACCCCATGGCACTTCTCTGACACGTGCAGCAATGCTCACCTTGTTGGCCGCTTGGTCAATGCAGTCGTCGAGTTGCTGGATCGCATCAAGATGATTTTGAACTTCTTGTTGATGCTCGGCCGCTTCATCTTCCAGAAGCTGCTGGACGTCAGTGAAGTAGGTGGCAATCTTGTCACGGAACTCCTCGCGGGTCATGTAAACCTGACCAAAAGAATACATTAGTTCAACGTCCAATCAACGCATCAACAACACCATGAACTCACCGTTTCAGATGGTTCTTCAGGCTCCGGTTCCACTGGGGTTGGTTCCAATGGAGTGGGCTCAACTGGAGTTGGCTCCTCAGGGGTTGGCTCAAACGGAGTTGGCTCGAACGGAGTTGGCTCCTCTGGGGTTGGCTCAAACGGAGTTGGCTCCTCTGGGGTTGGCTCAAACGGAGTTGGCTCCTCTGGGGTTGGCTCAAACGGAGTTGGCTCCTCAGGGGTTGGCTCGAATGGAGTTGGCTCGAACGGAGTTGGCTCCTCTGGGGTTGGCTCGAACGGAGTAGGCTCCTCAGGGGTTGGCTCGAACGGAGTTGGCTCCTCAGGGGTTGGCTCAAACGGAGTTGGCTCGAACGGAGTTGGCTCCTCTGGGGTTGGCTCAAACGGAGTTGGCTCCTCTGGGGTTGGC
>JAMFLO010000333.1:0-37079 GCA_027475765.1 Paralagenidium karlingii
GCAGCGCCAAGAGTTTCAAGGCTATGAGCACATCCTTCTTTTCATCGTCTCGAATGACATCTATGACAATTATACTGTTCAACCCTACAAAAATGCGGAAGGGAAGAACCGCACAGCGAGAATTGACATCAGCGTGACACAGTGTGTTGGAAAGATCACTCGGCAATAGATTCACTGATTCGCGCGATGAGATAACCAAGCTATGTCTCATTTCAACATTCAACCGTTATTCAACATTAATCGGTTAGACTAATTAATTTATTTATTTTTTTGCTCATCGTTTCTTCTATAATGCAGGGTGGATTATTTCTCGGAAGTCAAGGAAGCAAATACAGTGATGTCTGATATAAGTTATTTACAATTACCATAACTGCTATCCTATTTTAATACCAACATATCTGATGTTGAATTATCATTTCTAACCGTTTGTTAACATTTATCTGATACATAATTCATTTTGAAGATTAAATATTTACCTAGATATAGGTAGACGAAAAATTGTAAAAATTAATTCCAGAGACTTTGTGAAAACATATTGAAGATAAAAAATATTTACCTATATATACTAGGTCAAGATGAAGTCCAAGCATCTTGAAGGTTTGAAAGACTTAGGTATCCCTATCAAGCCCTGGGGTTCCCATTTCACAGTTAAGGTGAAGAATCGTGCTGGACGCAACATTTATATCTCGAATGTTACTACTAAATTGAATATGGAGTCAACTTTTACCTGCTTGATCTTGCAATATTTGCAGAATAATACAAGATCGAGCAGGTAAAAGTTGAGGATTATATATTGAACGAAAGAAAGAAACCTATATATAGAAAGAGAGCAAATAGAGTATGGAAACTCACTTATATAAATATATCAATACTGATAAATTCTTTGATAAGCTGAAGGAGATCCTGGAGCATTAAAGTATATAAGGTAAATGACCAACTCGGCTACGCTCTGATTGATGAGAGAGATAATAGTGAGATTGAATATTTCCCAAGCAACAACACCTATATCTTCCGAAAAACAATAGCTATAAATAATATAGTTGATGCTGAGAGTAAGATTATTCACTACTTCAAGTCTGAAGACTTGATTGATAAAATTAGTAGACCGAGAAGTGGATATAAATTGAAGGAGATATCAGCATTTAGAAGAGTATTATATAAACGAAATCACACTCTAGGAGATTTGGAGATCATTATTCCTGACTGTATCACAAAGAATCGTTAGATCATTACCTTCCGAAAAACAAACAAAAAATGTATATTCCACTGTATCGCTTATCAATTGAAGGAGGGTAACAAGAAGGACTACAGATTCATTTTAAAGAATACTGTGATTATAAGAAGATGGAATACTCTCTCAAACCCTTCAAACCATTTGATGGAGTTGATATCTTCTTGTTTGATGAGTTGAAAGATTGTTTAAAGCTGAAGAACATGTTTTCGAGATGAAAGTGGATACAATGGATGTTGAACAAATCAGAGAATCCACGAAGCACTACGACAACGTATTCAACAATTTGGACTACAAGGGACATGCCATGTACATCACTAAGCTAAGTATGATTCTCGGTAATTATCCTTGCCAAAAGTGTAATATGGTGTTTTGCTCATATCATAAGCTATGAGATCATAAAAGAAATAAATGTGAAGAATAGACTTTCGAATCCTTCCCCAATACTCCAACTCTATACAAACCTAAAGAAAACACTATGAAAGAACTTATCGATTATGTTAGAGTGAAGAACGTTGACCACTACTTAGATCACTTCGTCGTATACGACTTTGAAGCTATCCTTGCTCCTACAAATACTCAATGGAGGAGATAATACAACTTTTGAGAACGAACATATCCCTTTGAGTGTTTCTATCTGTGATAGCTTAACAATGAACGTGAAATGCTTTGTTGATGAAGATCCTAAGAAACTGTTAGAAGAAATGTTTGAGTATATCAATGAACGAAGCAGTTAGATTTGCGAACACAACCGCCCTTTTTGAGTTTAAACCGCTCATTGAACGATATGAAGAAAATTTGAATACTGCTACAGGTGACGCAGAAGAGTCTATCACAAAGAGATAAAACAACTTAAACGAAATATTAAAGCAAGTACCTCTGCTTGGATTCAACAGTGAAAATAAGACCTAAACCTAGTAAAGAAAAATCTGGTTAGCGTCATTGGTCACTGAAAATATATTAATGGTTTTCAAGAATCCAGGCTATACGTGTATTTCAACTACAGAACTTAAAATGCTTGATATATCCAATTACCTTCCAGCTGGGACGAGTTAAGAATCTTACCTCAAAACGTATCTGAGAGAGTGTAAATGCATTGATAAGACTAGATGCACTTGTGAGCTCTCAAAAGGAGTATTTCCATATGAGTATATCACAGATTACAGTAAACTCAATGAAACAGAGCTACCACCAAAGCAAGCGTTTTTCTGTGTACCCCCAATAGAGGGCAAGGTACTCTATTCGGAATGGGTGCTTTATTCGGAAATACCGTTACTCACTCAACATCCTAGGAAGGCAAGAGTATAGCAAAACATACGCAAACCACACATTGACTGTGCGATTGCTAGACACCTCACAAAAAATGAATCACGCACAAATTCTGACTTGGCTTGCTCTTTGTACAGCAAAAAGGTGCACCGTACGGGATTGAAACCGAGGGCTAGGTTGTTAAGCCCTCCGACTGTGGCTCACATGCAGGTTGTGCAGTAAATAAAGCGAGGGGCTGGAACTGCCCGCATTAATTCTCCAAGGATCAATGTACTCTTGTATTCGTCTTCAGAGGTTTGTAGTATACACTGTTTGCGTACCTAGGGAATGTATTATTGAAACCAGTGAACTGATCATTTGGTTCATGAATCAAACTGCATTAATTGAGACGATTTGATGCTTTGGTGAGTTTTAAATCAGAGTCAACGCACACACTCAGAATGGAAGAGATACAGCCGTTAAGGTCGAAGGCGACGCATCCACCGCGCCACAGCTGGCGACGCAATGCACGTCAGCGCTCCTCGCGCGGGTCCTTTGCAGCGCCAACGATCCAATCAGTCAGTTAGTCAATCAATCAATTTGTCCGTCCGCGAGTCCGTAGCAGCAGCAATCTCCCCCCCCCCCCCCCCAACCTGTCGCCAGGGTCATGGCGTAGGCCATCACGACGGATCCTGCCTTGGGATCGACGCGCGAGAGGTCCACCCCTGGAAAGCGATCGAGATAACGGCTTAAGTCGACTCCTTGGCGAATGGCCGCGTAGCAGCCCACGAAGGTCGATGCAAAGACTGTCGAATGGAACACCAGCGCCGTCTTCCCGTACAACTTAAGCACCTGCTGCAGTCGCTTCTTGTCCAGCATATCGCTTGCTTTGCTTCTTCCCGTTGGCCCGTCTCTTCGTGCCCGCTTGGGCTGCTTTTTTGCTTAGTGTTTGTCCTGTGCCGAAGGCGCAAAGTTGGCAAACGGACGCACCGTCGAAGGATCCTGACGTTAACAAAAGCAGCAATTGGAGAACGACCACCACCACGACCAAAGAGGTCTCGCTGGATCCAGTCAGTCACTCACCTGCGTCTGGTTTTTGCGCTGGTCCAACTCACTTTCCACGCGCCGCAATTCCTCTTCGATCTGCAATTTGCGGCTCTCGAGGTCTCGAAGCGACACGACTGCAGCCCCAGGAAGAACACAAGCAGTCCGAGTCAGTCAGCTGCCTGTAAGCCCAATTGCAACACCAACAGACAGCAAGAGGCAACGGAACTGGAAGTCGCAGTGGAGACGGCCGCGGAGGCAGCGGCAGTGCTCGTCGTCTTCTTGGACGAAGAAGAGCGAACGGAACTGCAGACTGAAGAAGTCTGCGCGCACAAACAAACCCAACCATTCAGCACCACATGTGACTTGAGGCAACTCGTTGGCTTTCTCTTCTTTTGGTCACTCACTTCTGGATCGGACTTTCGCGTGCTGCAAGAACTGAGCGAACTCACAGAACGCACGTCGCTTGACAAACATGCAGTCGTGAGTGCTCTCTTCATGGATCACCAACACCACACATAAAGCACAGACGAGTCACCTTGGTCGATGGAAGCTGGTGGTGTCTTTGGTGGTCGATCGGGCCGTCTGCATCCTTGTGTTGGTTCTGTTGCTTGGGCCTCTTCGTCCTTTGACACCGTTTCGTTCTCTCCCCAAAATACGGCGCGACCCTTCATGAGCTGCACGTCGCATCATGAAGTGCACCTTGAAATGGCGGCCAACGACAAGCGAATGGTAAACGCCAAGCCAAATGGGTCTCTTGCGCTCTGTCTTTCGCGTTCCATTGGAAAGTTGACGCGCTGTCTCTTTTTGCTGTTTTGGTGGCGCAGAAACCCAGCGAAGTGCCCCACGCGTATGAGTTGGCGCGAGCTCGAGCCGCCAAGACCCGCACCTGCAGGATCCTGGAGGTATCTATCGTCATGCACTGACAGACCCCACGAAATGGCTCAGTGCCGAACCAAACCGCTGGATCGACGACGCCTTTATGCTCACATGTGCCGTGTTTGTGCTGGTGGGTATGCCGCCGACAGTTTTTCAGTGCCAACGACAACGTGACGGGTCTCACGTCGGTGCCGATCGACAAGGCGCTCTTTGAAGCCACCCCAAGCGAGGTCTGGATCGATGAATACACGCCGTACCACTTGCACACGACGAGACTCGTGTTTCGCAATCGCGATTCCGTGCCGAGAAGACTCAGAATTGAAATGCCAGACTCGTGTCATTTCCGCATTGTGCCGCTCAAGGCCAAATCCTCGGATGGCGCGAGTTCCACCGGTCAGTTCATGCGCATCGACGGCAAAGTCGCGGCCGGCATGGAGATCGTGTTCCAGCTCGAGTTTCATCCGCACGAAGTCAATGAGTACGCGATCGACATCGTGTGCTGCACGGAGCGGGAAAAGTTTGTGATCCCCGTGCACGTGCGCGGCACGTTTGGTGCCTTGGACTTGGCCGACGAGTTTGCGTTTGGCGTGTGCCCCGTGCGCCTGATGACGACCAAAGTGGTGACAGCGCGCAACATCGGCAGTCGTCGCACCAAATTCTCGTTCGAATGCACATCAAGTGCCTTTCGCGTCACGCCGCAGTATGCGGTGCTCGAGCCAAAGGCCAGGGCCTATCGAGACGTTCAGAACGGTGTACAGCTTCAGCTGGAGTTTTTGCCCATGCGCTGCGGCGTGATGCACAGTCTTTTGTTGATTCATGACGACACGGGCCATACCATGGAGGTGCAACTGACGGGTGACGCGCACAACATCGACGTGTATCTCAGTGCGCCGATGGTGGAGCCCAAGTCCGCGTACATCACGTTGTCGTCGCGGAAAAGCATCAAAATCTGCAACCAAAGCGATTTCCCGCTCGATTTCGCATGGAAAGCGTTTGCCGATGAAGCCAGTGAACAGCAGGAACGGCGGCGGTTGCTGGACGATCTTGGCCGAATGGAAGACACCGAGAAAGAGCTGCAAGGTCAAAGCGCTGCGAGCGAAGAAGAGTTGGCACGCATCAACCAGGCTCTCAGCAACAAATACAATCAACTGCGCAAAGCGGTGCACGACGACTTGATGCTCTTCGTGGACGAGTGCTTTTCGCTGCAGCCGTTGAAAGGACGTGTGTGGGCCCACTCGGAGACTGATGTCGTGGTGGCCTTTGCGCCTTTGATCGCGACTCTTTACTCTTGCAACGCACACCTCGAAGTCTCCGGGCAAGAGAGCCGACTGCCACTTCAGATTCGCGGGCAGGGCATTGGCCCCAAAGCGCGCGTCATGTACAACGATCTGCTCAACCTGGGCGACGTCTTCATCGGCGAAGAGCGACAACGCAACTTTACGATCCAAAACCGAGGCGAGATCCCCGTGGACTTCAAGCTGGTGCCCATCAAAAGCCCCGACCGGGTGCACTTTGACATCTCGCCCAGCAGCGGCACCTTGGCGGTCAACGAGACGTGCACCGTCGAACTCAAGTTTTCGTCCCAGCTGCTCGGTGAATTCGCCCAAGTGATCGCGTTTGAACTCGCCGGTGCCGAAGAAAAGCTGACCGTTCGCTTCAAGGCCAATGTGATTCCTCCCGTCGTGTTGCTGGACACCGACACCATCGACTACGGCCAAGTCTCGTTGTCGTTTCCGCAGCGCAAACTGTTCAAACTCATCAACTCGTCCAAGATCTCGATCAACTACTCACTGCACATCCCCGAAGAAGCCAACCTCAAGCGCAAAGAGTTTGATCTCATGCCGTCGCGAGGCAAACTCGACGCTTACAGCGAACGAGACATCCGCATGGATTTGCTGCCGTTCAATTTGCGCAAATACGAGTACCATCTGGTCGTGAGTGTGGTCGGCGTCGAGTCGAATCTGTTGACGCTGCCGATCCGCGCCGAGTCGCTTGTGCCCGAAGTGCTCATCGAGCACACGGAGCTGGATTACGGCCAGTGTTTTCTTCGGTACCCGCACAAACAAACGCTGCATCTGCACAACAAGTCGAGCCATTTGAGTGCGCGGTTCGAAATCGTGGAGCAAAACGAGCAGTCTCGCGCCATCGCCAACTACAACACCAGTGAGTTTTCGGGCATCATCCGCCCCGAAGAACGAGTCGCCGTGGACGTGTACCTGTCCTGCGAGAAGCTCGGCAGTATCCGCATGCCCATGACGGTCTGTATCGTCGGATCCACCGAGTTGCCGCTTCCCATCACGTTGATCGCAACCGGGATCGGCCCACGAGTCGAGTTGGACCAGCAAGAGATCAATTTCGGCAATTGCACGTGCCTCGTGGATCACTACCGATCACTCACCATGAAGAATGTGTCGCTCATTCCGGCGGTATTCAAGACGTTTATCCGTAACGCGCGATCCAAGTTCCTCGTGGACCGACGCGAAGGCACGTTGCTGCCTGGAGAATCGGTCGAGTTCACATTGACTGCCAACCTGGACGACACGGTGGTGTTTAAAGACCAGTTGCACATCATGGTAATGGAAGCCGACATTCTGGTAGTGCCACTGACCATCAAGGGCACCGGCACCACCATGTGGTCTCCAAGTGACTTGCGCGTGATCGATTTCAACTGTCAGATGACTTGTCGCGAGTGCGAGTGGAGTTGCACCATCGAAAACAAGGGCAAACGACCTCAACAGATCAATTGGATCAATCGCACGACGCTCAAGGCCAAAGAAACGGTGCCAAAAGAAGACCGGTATGCGGCCACCAGCAAAGCCAAAGCCAAGGCCAAGCCGACAACGGTGGCCAAAGCGAAGCCCCAGCTGCCTGCCAAAGAAGGAAGCGATGACATTTTGCCTTTTGTGCCCGTGTTCTCCGTGTTTCCAAACTCCATTGAGCTCAAACCTCGCACGGCCTGCATGTTTGTGTTCAAGGGGTTGTCGACCAATGCCGGAGTCATCGTGGAAGAGATGGTGTGTGAGACTCGCGTCGGCAAAGAGAAGAACCCCAAAGTGGCGTTTGTGACCCAGGTCAAGGGCGATTTCATCAATCCGGCGCTGCAGCCCTCGGCTTCGTCGCTGTTTTTCAGCTACGTGTACGAACCCGGGGTGGAGATCCTGCACCAGAGCCAGCCATTGCGACTCACCAACGTGTGTGCGTTGCCATTGACCTTTACGTTGAAGACTTCGGCGCCGTTTTCGTTGGATTGCTGGGAAGCCACGTTGGCGCCCCAGGAGTTTGTGGATTTGCACGTTGAGTTTTATCCCGGTTTCAAGGACGACCATCTGACGCGTGTGATCAACGGCAAAGTCATGATCGTGTACGCCAACCATCCGCAAAAGGACGCCGTCGAAGTGATCGGCGACATCAATTTTCCCAATCTACAGTTCGAAACCATGCGCATCGACTTTGGCTGCGCGCTCAATGACACGCAAAAGTCGCTTTGCGTCAAAGTCACCAACATCTCCAAGGTCGACAGTGTGTTTCGCTGGGTCTTCATCGAAGATGACAAGGAGTCTTCGTCGCAGTTTGGGGGTGGTGCGGGTGGAGCAAACATCATCAGCAAACGCCCACCGCCCATTGCGATCAACCAGGTGTTTGACATCCTGCCCAACCGGGGACGACTCAAACCAGGCGAGACCGAGACCGTCGAGTTTCTCTATTACGGCCACGCGAATCGCCGATTCAAGGCGCAGGTCGCCTGTGAAGTGGAAGGCGGACCCGAGTACGAGCTCTTGTTGCTGGGGGAGGCCTCGTCGCTATCGTACAAGCTGGATAAGAGTTTTCTGGACTTTGGTCCCATCGTGTTCGACCGCATGGAAGATCGTGACTTTTCCATTTTAAATCTAGGCAAAGTGCCGTTTTCGTTCAACATTAGCGTCGAACCTTTGGCCAACAACGGAAGAAGCGTCGACGTGACGCCGTTGATTGGCCGCATTGTGCCCAACGACAAGCAACGCATTCTCGTGCGGTTGAAGCCGGGCATTCCCGAGCGCATTGAGGAGACGATCACGATCGAAGTGGCCCATTTCCAGCCAGTGGCGTTCAAGTTGTTTGCAACGGGCATCTTTGCATCGTTGTCCATGAATCTGCCGCGCGAGCCGCATCCCAATTGCGTCGTGCAGGGTAAACCACCCAAATGGAAAGAATTACTCAAGAAAGCGCGTCGTCAACTTCAGGAACTGGCGGCCAATCCGCCTGCCGTCCCAGCTCTGTTACTCGACAACAACAGCAACAACAACAACAATCAACTCGATGCAAAGCTCCACGCCAAACTTGTAGCCGAAGCACTGAATGGATCTGGCACCAGCTCTCCCCAGGGCCGATCTCCAAGTCGAGGTCATTCTTCCTCCTCGCCCAGTCGTCCACCCGCGTTGTTTGATGACCTTGACGTCGAAGTCGAAGCGTGTCGGCTGTTTTTCGCCGACTATTTGCTGGTGCAGGAAGCCAAAGCCAAACCTGTCAAACCACCCATCGACGCGGACGCAGGTGACCACCACCACCACCAAAACAACAACAACAACAACAACAAACAAGACGCCGACGATGACTCTCCGACGATACAGCAGCACAAGCAGCAACAACAGACACGCAAGCAACCGCGCAAGTCTTCCTCGACCAAGCCACAACCGTCGTCCTCGACGGAAGCGGCCTCCAACAACAACACCAACGAGCCAGGTGCAGACAGTTCGATCGGGTCGTTTGTGCTGTGCAATTTCGCATTGGATTTTGGCAACGTGGTGCTCGGCACCCACAAGATCAAGAAATTCGTCGTCACTAACATCGGCCCCGTGCCGACCTCCTTTGTGTTGGACAAGAACTTAGCCAAATCACGTGGCTTTCAGATCGAACCGGAACGAGTCGCGCGGCTGCCCGAAAAGCAAAGTGTCGAGTTCACGGTGACGTTCCAGGCCCGTCGAAACATCGCACTGGGTCTGCATGAAGTGCAGCTTTCGGTCACCGTGAAAAACGGTCCACCGTGTGTGTTCACACTTCGCGCCAACGTCACGGTGCCCGACATTGCTATCTCCCACGACTCGCTCGACTTTGGACGCATCGCGGTCGGCACGAGTCACACGATTTTCACGCAACTGCACAACCCGACAAGTGTTCCGGCCGAGTGGGCCATCAAGAAACCCATGGGCGCCACGCGGGACCTCAAGAACTTTCGCATCGCACCAAACTTGGGCACGTTACCACCCAGCGCCAAAGTCAACGTCAAAGTCGAGTTTGTGCCGGACGAAGGACGCCTGTTTGCGATCAAACTGCCCATCAAGATCACTTCCAACGCCAAACCACGGATGCTCTCGCTGAAAGGTGAAGCCAGTGACTTGCGCGTCTCGTTCAAACCGAGTCTGCTCGAGTTGGGACCGATCCTGCCGTGTTCATGTTCGGCCGAGAAGCAGGTGGAGATCGTGAACGACTCAGACTACCCGGTCGAAGTGGTGTCGCTGGATTTCGATCAAAAGTATCTGAAAGACGAGGAGTTGCTTCGGTCCGTGGAGGGCTTTGGTTCGGAGGAGTTTTTGCGGCTTTCGCTACGGTCACCTGGCCAGAGTTGGCGCGAGTACTTGGCCAGTAACAACTTCGTGCTTCCGCCTGAAATGGCGCCAGAAGTGGCTCCAATTAGCGTTGGACAGGAAGCCTCGGAGGACACCAAATTCAGCACAGCACGGTCGGAAACAGCCCACACGGCACGGTCAGAGGGTGGCACGAAAGAAGCTGATCAAGCGGATCCACCCGCCAACGAGGCTGCTGTTACAGCTGTTTTGGCAGAGGAGAAAGAGCCCCGACAGGCTTTTGACTATGTGCTCGTTGGTCCAAGACAATGCGGCAAGACGACGCAAGCCAAACTACTGGCCGAGCGAGAGAATCTGCGTGTGTGGAACGTGCAAAGTGCATTGGAAAAAGCTGCTTTGCTGTTGACACCGTTGGGCGATCGAGTGCGCAAACTCTTTGGCATTGAAGAAGACGATGCGCAAATGGCTCCAGCACAAGGTCAAGAAACAGAAGCGACTCCAGTCGGAGAAGAGCAAGAACAACCCGAACAGGACAACCCCGGGGCTGACCTGTCACTCGAATCCACGCAATCGTCGGTGTCTGCTCCCGAGAGCCCCACCGACTTCGCCAAGATGGTACTGGGCGACGTGATTGAGTGGCAACTGAACCAAGCAGAACTCACGACTGGAAGTGTGTTGGATGGCTTTGAAAACTTCTTTCTCAGCGTGGAAGACACCGTTCGCGTTTGCGCCAAAGTGATGACAAAAGCACGAGTGGTGTTGTTGGACTTTGACGAAGAAACGTACGACAGCCTTCGCAACCAAATCGCGCAGTCCATTCCCGAGATTACGCCAGAGATCTCGGAGCGAGAGCCAACGCCACGTCCTTCGGATCCTGCGGAAGCTGTGGCTGTGGCTGTGCCAGCAGTGTCTCCCCCAGTCACGACTCACGCTCCACCTCCAGTTGTCAACAGCAAAGATCCTGCTGTTATTGCTGCTGCTGCAGCCCAAGCAGAAGCCGAAGCGGCGGCAGCCGCAGCAGCAGCCCAGGCAGCAGCAGAAGCTGCCGCTCGCGCTGCCCGTCTGGAGCGAATCCAAGTTGCAATGAAAGACAAGCTTCAAGAGCTGCAGAGATCAAAACCCGTCGGTGTTCAGTCGTTCACCGAGTACTCCGAGCACCTCAGCGCCTTCAAACAGCTTTTCAAAGGATTTGTGGTGGGTTCCATCGCTTGGGTTGCTCCTGAACGTGCAGCAGCTGCTGTGGATGCACCGAAGACTCTGCCAGCAGCGACAGCGACAGCGACAACAATCCCATCACTAGGATCACCCGGCACCGAGCCATCTGGTGCAGTGGATCCTAGGGAAGTGGCGTGGATGCCGAAGAAAGAGCCCGTCCTGGTGGTGCCGCGACGGCTGACTTCGCAGAATTTTTTCGTCGAAGTGCACATCAACGACGTTGGTCCTTCGCTGTTGATGCACAACACCATCGTTGCTGCCATTGACAAGTGCGTGCGTGAGCTGGACATGGCGAATCTTCCCATCCCGGTCGCTGTAAAGAACCAGCTGGTGCGAAAGCCATTGCCGAGGTTTGCACGTAAACCCATTCAACGCTTTTCACTGGTGCCCGAGAAACCAGTTGCTGGTGCTGCTGCTTTGGATCCAGCAGTGGACGCCAAGACCGACACTGCGCGCAGCGCAGTCTCTGCGGTTTCCGTTGGTTCCGCGCGAGAACGCGAAGACAAGGGCGGCGAAGTTGCACCTGATGCTGCCGCTCCGCCAGCACCACCCGCCAAGACTCGGTGGTGTATTGAGCCTCGCTCCAGTGTTGTCATGTCGCTGGAGTTTGCCTCCGACCACGTCGGGGTGTTTGACAGCTCTTTGGGCTTTGAGATCATCGGGACGAGACGGGAATTCAACTTGTTTTGCCGTGGAACTTGCGGTGTGCCGACTATCAACAGCGATCCGCGCAATGTCTTCATGAACCGCATCAAGGCGGCTTCCGAGACGGCCATCGTCCAAAAGAAGTTTGTACTCAACAAATCCGTGTTTGAGTTTGGTCCGTTGGTGATCGATGGCTCCTTCAAGAGTCCGTCGACCCTTGAAGAGCTCAAGAAACTCTTGCCCGCTCGAAAGAGTTGCATCGAGGTCTTTCGCATCTCCAACAGCAGCAAACTGCCAATCCACTTGGATTGTTGTCTCGAGAAAACCACCAGCAACTGTTTCTTTGCACTTCCAGCGTCTTTGGATCTTCCCGAAGGGGAAACCGGAGAGATCTTTGTCGGGGCCAACCCCACGGAGACAGGCATCCACACCAACTCCCTCGTGTGCTGCATCACAGACAATCCCGAGCCAGTGTGCTTTGCATTGAGTTGTCTCGGCTGCCTGCCGCAACTCGCGCTGAGAGGACCGTGGGATCAAGCGACTGGCGAAGGCCCGATCCAAGTCGACAACTCCATGCGCAGCAGCACACCACCGGGTTCTTCCCGAACGCCGGTGCTCGTGTTTGACCGGCTCTTGCTGCATCGTCACGATGAGAAAACCGTCGTGCTGGAGAATCGGTCGCTGATCCCCGTGGCCTGGCGACTGGCGGCGGCGGCTTCGTCGTCTTCGTCGAGTCTGCCACCAGATTTTCGCATTTCCCCAAGCGAAGGAGTGATCCGGCCCTTGCAAAAGTGCTCTCTGCTGGTGGTGTTCACGGCCAACGTCGAAGCCAAATACGACCACGAGGTGCAGATCGAGTTCGCCGACGTCGATGCCATGGCCAAAGACGACAAAGAGAAACCCAAACGCCACGTGGCATTCCGAGTGCACGCCGAAGCATATTTCATCGACGTCTGCTCGTTTGAAAAGGACTCCTCGGGCAAAGCCGCCGATGGCACACTCGACTTTGGTGTCGTGCGCGTCGGGGAGAGCCACACCAAGAGCTTTACCATCAAGAATCGAGGCAAATACAACGTCAAGTACATCATGTCCATCCGAAGCGCTTCTTCCCGCGCGTTGTTTTCGATTGACCCGATGGAACTGGTGCTGGAACCGGACAAAGTCGCCGAAGTCAAAGTCAGCATCGAGGCCAAAAGCGAGGTCACGCTTCGTGATTGCCGAGACATCAAGTGCTCGATCATCGAGTTGATGACGGGCGAGACCTACAGTGAGTTTCTGGTGCTGATGACCGTGCGCTCCGTGTTTAGTGTGTTTCGCTTGCAGCCGACCAAGAGCATCAACTTTGGACCGGTCAAATTCAACGACGCCGTCAAGACCAAACGGCTCGAGATCCGCAACGACGGCGAATTCGCCTTCAAATTCCGCATTCGATCAGCTTCGTTGCCTGTTAAAGACAAGCTGACGATGGCCGCCGCATTGACGCCGGCTGCACTGGTGCTTGGTCAGTTCACAGTGAACCCCGACTCGGGTACCATCGATCCCGGCACGACAGCATCTCTGGAAGTGGTGTTCCAGCCGAAAGATGCCGGCGTGTATCGTGAGCTCTTGCATGTGGACATTTCCGGTCGTAGAGTTGCGTCCGACGAACCGCCGGACCTGGACTACGAGCTGGTCGGCGAGAGTTGCTACCCAGGCATCAACTCGAGCGACTACGACGACATTTTCGAGGAACAGGCCGTGGTGCGGTCGGTGGGCCCCGAATGGACCAACAACGATCCGAACGGCGGCATGCAACCTCCCCAGCAGCGCATTCAGAGCGTGGTCTTTGCCGAAAAAGAGAAAGTGTTCTCGTTTGCGCCGATGATCGCCTCGACCACCAGCAAAGGTGTCGTCGAACGATTTAAGATCTCGAACCCCACCAAAGTCACAACCGTTGTGCGCTTTTCGGTCTCGAGCATGGGGATAAAGGACGCAAAAGACACCAAAGACGATCCGATCGCCAATGGAGTATTCACGGTGCAGCCCACCGTCTGGGAAATTCCTCCGCTGGAACACCGCTTTGTCAATGTACACTTCAAACCAGTCGCCATCACGACGTACCATGCGGTGTTCGCCGCCAAAGCGGAGGATTCGCCGCTGCCGGCCATGAACCTTCTTCAGTTTGAGTTGCGTGGCGAAGGCACGATGCCCTGCGTGTCAGTGGTTTCGCCCACCCAACGGGATGCTTCCGGCATGTTGCTCATGAATTTCGGTCGTGTGCGTCTTTCCAGGGCCAAAGATTTGTCGTTTTCGCTGCGAAACGATGGCATTCTGCCGTGCACCGTGTTGTTTTCGTTCCAGAGCAATCCCAACTTTGCGTTCAGCTTTGGAAATGGCTCGCTGGTGCTGGTGCCAGGCACGTCGGAGACTTTAGCGATCCAGTTCAAGCCGTTAAAGGCCCAGGAAGAACCATTTTCGACGCTTCTCAAGACCACAGTGCAAGGAAATCCGTTTGATGAGACGAGTTTTCGCGTAACTGGCGTCGGGTATCGAGACGACGTGACCTTTGAAGATCTGCCCGAGGGCCACGATGACGAGTTGCATTTCGATGACATCAGTCTTCCCCCGCCTGATGTGCCTGCAGCGACAAATGGACCGTCGGGCACTTCTTCCGAGGTCTACCAGCAGGTTCGCGTGTTCTCGTTGTGCAATCAGACGAACGAACCCATGAAGTTCACTTGGCCCAAAGACCTAATGTTCTCATTCTCGCCATCCGTTGGCCATCTCAAGCCCAAGAGCCACAAGGCCATCACCGCCAAATTCACTCCTCCAGTTGAGCCAAAAGCTTTCACTTGCAGCGGTCAAAAGATCGCGTTGGCGCTGCAGAGGATCAACTACAAAGACGCCGCGCAGAGTGACGTGGACTGGGACGAGAATGCCAGAGTCGTTGCGTTCGGTGACCATGGGGACTCTCCCACCAATCAACCCGTTGTGGAACCTGCGTTTGATGCCATGGGCGCTGCTTCGACTCTGAATCTGAACTGCTTTGCTGCCGCTGACGTGATCTCGTACGAGTCCAGCACTCGAGGCTTTGCATTCAAGGAAACGTTTATGCTACAGGTTTGCACGCACAAGCTCACCGTCAAGAACAAGAGCAAAATCAAACTCGAGTATGCGTGGACATGGAAGCGCAGTACCACGTCTTCGGGAGGTGTCGGAGAGGACCCGACGGCGTTTACAAGCTCTCTCGAGCAAGACCAAGACCCAAGAGAAGACGACGAAGCAGACGAGGATTGCCCGTTCAGTGTTTCTCCACACCAGGGCTCAATCGCAGCCGACGCGACCGAGAGCTTTGTGGTCAAATTTGCGCCGATGGAAGTGGAAACCTTCCACTACAAACTGGTGTTTCACGCCAAAAACGCAGTCCAGAACGCCAAGGACAAATCCTCTGAGATCGATGTGCGCGGCGCTTCGCTGCGTCCTGCGTGCCATTTCGACGTAGAGCGAAGCGATTATGCTCAGCGACGTGCGCCGCATTTGCCAGGTCCTAATGGCGAACTGGGACCTCTGGATCCATCCATCAAGATCATTGAAATGGAATCGCTTGGCGTGCGCGTGCGAAACACTCGGCGTTTCTATGTGGTGAACCCGACCAACATCTCGTACGAGTTTGTGTGGGTCCCCGAGTCGGAACTCAACAATTCATTCCGCTGTGCGACCCCAAAAGGTCTGATGCTGGCTGGGAAACGCTGTGAGATGACGTTTGAGTTCACGCCCCAGCACGTGGACCTGCAAGAAATGTTTTGGCGGTTCAAAGTGCCCACATTTCAGGTGGACCAGCTGTTCTTACTCGTAGGCACCACCACGGAGCCTCGGGTCTCGTTCGATCGGGGTAGCCTCAACTTTAACACACTGATGATCGGCACGCGGGCATCCCAGAGCATTGCACTCGTCAACCAGGAGCACATTCCGTTCAACTTTGTGCTGGACAAAACCTCGATGGAGTTTCCGGGTGAACCACCTGCGCTTTTGGCTCATCCGCTGAGCGGCGTGGTGCCTCCAAATGGCCGAACGTCGATCGAGATTGAGTTTGTCCCCAGCGAGGAGAAGACGTACAGCTTCAACGTGAACTGCATCGTCAAGCGCAAACCGTCCCGACTCAATCTCAACATCAAGGGCGAAGGCTATTCAATCCACGACGCACTCATGATGCTGCAACCTGGAAAAGAGAACGAAGCCCAAGTCGTGCTGTTTGGTCAACCCAATGTGCTCGACTTTGGCATCGTGCACGTCAACGAACAAGTGGAACGCGCCGTGGTGGTGCAAAACACGGGCAAATTCAACTTTGAGTTCTCATGGGGAACGGCGGCAAAGCACCCGGCACTGGCCATTGAGCCCATGAGTGGCACCGTCAAGAAAAACGACAAACAGCTCTGTCGATTGCTGTTTTTTCCAACCAAACAGACCTCGTTGGATGGTGTTCAACTGAGTTGCACCGTGGCGTCCTCTCGAACGTACTCGTTTAACGTTCAAGGAAGCGCGTTGCCTCCGTCCCTGCAAATGTCGTTCACGTCCTATGACTTTGGGCCGTGCTTTGTCGCCGAAGCCGATCCTTTGCAGGTGTGCGAGACCACGTCACTGAGTGTGTTCAACCAGGAACCTGAGTGCAGCATCGACCTGGATTGTGCGTTTGAGCGAAAGCCCCATTTGCGCGTCGACTTTGCGCCGGCAGTGTTGGGTCCTCGTGAATCCGTCACCATTCCGATCGTCTTCACTGCTCGACAAGAAGGGCCGTATCTCGAAGTGATTCCGTTCGTGATCAACGGCACCACGACAGTCAATGTCTCGGTGCGTGGCGAAGGAGTGCTTCCGCGGGTGGAGTTGGTCAACAGTGCAGCCCAAGTGGTGGGCTTTGGGGCTTTGGTAGTCGGTCAGAGCGCCACGCGCACAGTGCGACTCATCAACAAATGTAAAAAGAAGACGCCCTTGCGGGTTTTTGCCGCCCCGGCGACTGCACTGGACAACGAAACGTTCCCGTCCTTGGAGTCACTTGGCGTGTTGATGTTTCCGCAAGAAGAAATCCTCGTGCGGCCCAAAGAGACCGTTGAAATCGAGTTCCGCTTTGCGCCGACCCAACGCGTGCAATCGTTTGAACGCGAGATCATGATGTGCATTGCAGGCTCGAACCGCAAGTTGCTGACGTTGTCGGGCTCGTGCCATGGCATGGAAGTGCAGTTGGACACCGACACCTTGTCATTTGGCACCGTTTGCTTGGGCAGCCAGCTCACGAAGCGCATCAGTCTGCGTAACCGTGGCGATTTGCTGGCTCGGTTCTCGTGGCAGACCAAACTGATCTCGTCCGACTTCATTGTGACCCCCGTTGATGGCATTCTGCCGCCAAACCAGCACAAGAGCTTTGAGATCACGTACAAACCGTCACAACTGTACGCCGATCTGCGCTACGAGAAGCTGATCTGCAGCATTGAGAATGGCGAGCCCCTTCACGTGACGCTCTCTGGCTGTTGCGTCAAACAGGCGGCATCGTCCATCCAGGACCTTCACTTTGAGTCCAAAGTGCGTGAGGAGACCTCCAAACAAGTGGTCATCGAGAACAAGACCAAGTCGCCATGGAACCTCACCATCGTGGTCAAAGGAGACCACTGGCATTGCCCTGAGAATCTCGCGGTGCCGGCTGACGGCAAGGCCACGTTGACCGTGCTCTATTGTCCCCTCACAATGACGAGGCAGGAGATTCAAAGCACTGGAGAGAATGGTGAGCAGGCTCTGGCTTCCGCAACGCCGACATCGACGGCTGTGGCTCCTTCCCCAGCAGCCGGCACTGCGGCTTCAGCCTCTGACTCGACCTCCGCGCTGCAAACACGCCCTGCCACCGCGAAATACAATCGCCCAGACGAGCACAACGGCTCCATTTTCATGGCGATCCCCGACGGCACCGCGCTGCTGTTCAATCTGTTCGGCAAGGCGTTCCCGCCGACAGCTGCCGGAACGCTTTCGTTCACGACCAATGCGAAGAAGACGTTGGCCATCTCGATCCCCATCAAGAACTGGCTCAAAGAAGCGCAGTTGTTGAGTGTGGAAATGCACCAACAACCGAGCCGTAACAACGAAGCCGTGGTTCTGCAAGGCGCCAACTCGCTCGCACTGGCGGCGGGGGTCACCAAGACGTACAAGCTCAAGTTTATGTGCTACGTCGAGGGCCCTGTGGCCTTCTCCGTGCAGTTCACCAACACGGAAAACGGCGAGTTCCTGTTCTTTGATGTCAACGTGCTGGTGACTGCCAGCGAAGAAGCCGAAGTGCTACACTTTGATGTGCCCGTGCGCCAGTCCTTGAAGCGTGTGGTCCGCATCGAGAACCCGTTCCCGACGCGTGCGGTGCATTTCGTGGACAAAACCAACTGGTGGAAGTGCACCAGCGCCAACGTGCGCGTCAAACAGCTCTCCGAGATCAGTGAACGTGCCGAAGGCGTGTACGAAGTGGAGTACCGCCCCACCATCCACTCCGCAAAGCCTGTGGAAGCCACGCTCTCCATGCACTTTGTGGAACTCGGCGAGTACCGTTTCAAGCTGATGCTGGCGACCCAGGCACCGGGCATCGAGCGCATTCTGCATTTCAAGACCCCGCTGGGCACCAGCCAGAGCCAGAGCTTCAGCTTTGTATCGTACACGGACCGCATGGTGGATTATGCGTGTCTGGTGCATGAACCCACGGCGTTTGCCGTTGCGGCCGTGTGCAAAGTCGAGCCGTCGACCGCGTGGGAAGGTCGCAACTGCTCGGTGCAAGTCAAGTTCGAGCCGGAAGCGCTCGGAGAGTTTCGCGACACCCTCGAAGTCTCGTCAGACGTCGCAGGTCACTACAAATGCGCACTGCAGGGCATCGCGACACCTCCGCTTCCCCAGGGACCGTTTGTGTTTGCAACGTCGCGAGACATCGAATTCAAAAACGTGTTTTCCGCACCACGCGACTTTGAGCTGTCGGTCGACAATCCGCGCTTTGTGGTGGCCGCCAAAGTGCTGTCCATTCCGGCCAAAGGCTCCAAGATGATCACCATCAAGATCGACCCCAACGGGGGCGTGCCAGGAGTACCCTCTGCGGGTGCTGGCAAAGCAGGTGGCGCACATGCAAATGCGGCCGCAGCAGCAGCAACGACGGTTCCAGGGTCCGCGGTGGTCCATGGGTCCACTGGCAAACTCTTTGTCACGTGTCCTTCGCTGCCGAATCTTCCACCGTGGGTGTATTATCTAGAAGTGACGCCACCACCGTCCTAAGAGATTTCCGTGTTGATATGACAATCTCTCTCTCTCTCTTTCTTTCTCTCTCGGCGTCTCTCTCTCTCTCTCTGGTGCTCTTGCGTAGCGCTGCAAGACGCTGGTTGTCAGGCGTTGGTGTCGATGGCTGTTTCGTTCCATTCAGAGTGAACGATATCACCAAATGCAAACATCGCTGTTGTGTTGATGGTTAACCATTGTTCACTACCACAGTTTTGCCTCACCATCCACGCTTTTTCTCCAACTCTCCAAACTCCTCTCGTCACTCTCCTCGATCTCGTCCTGCTCTCAACCAAGCACCGAGTATTCGTAGACACTCTTCTCTTTCGCATGGTCCTGCAACTCCAGCAACGCCGCATCTTCTTCAAATCCGGTTACGTTTGCATCCTCTTCCTCAATGAACTTGGCGGTTGGGTAGCTTGGCGCCATGGCCACACCGCACTGGCCCTCAGGGCCAACAGCTTCACGCGAGATGCGGATGTACCCGTGTTCGCCCCACGATTGGCCCCACGAGTTCTTGATCTTCCAGAACTTGTTGCCATTGTCGACGCCGAAGCCGACCACCAGCACGCCGTGGTCCAATTGGGTGCCGCACGTTTTGGTGAACACGCCCGAACGGTAGAATTGGAATTCTTTCTGATCGGCTTCAATGGCAACGGCGACCGGTTGCTTGGCGACCGCCACTTTGAGCGCTTTCTCGTCGTTTGAGTCGACATCGGCATAGCCCGTGACCTTGACGATGGGCTTGCAGAGATGACATTTCTCTTCTTTGGCGTGGTAGGGATAACTGTCTTCGCTGCACAAGCCGTTGTGCTTTTCGATCCACGAAAAGGCATGGTCCATGAACCCGCCGTGGCAGCCATGGTCCCCATGGTTGTCGCAATCCACCAGCTCTTGTTCCGAGAGGTTGGGGAGCTTTCCCGTGGACGCAAACGCGGCACCTTCGACGGCGCCCGTGGTCGAAAATGCCCAGCAAGAGCTGATATTGTTAATTCAGAGAACACGAGAGTGAGCAACCGTGACCAAAGGCCCACAAGTCTAGAGTAGTTTGGCAAGACGCACCCGCATTGGCCCTGGTTCTTGACATTGGTGACGGCTCCTTTTTCGACCCAATCGACGCTGTCGGGCACGTTGGTGTCATCTCGTGAGGAATTGTTTTGCTTGGCAAGACGGTCCTGGAGCACTTTGGGCGGGATCTTGAGTCCCAAATGCTGACGGTGGAACTCGTCCAATGTGAGATGGGAAAACGCGTTGTGACCCAACTCAAACTCCTGGGATTGCGCATTGTGTTGCGAAATGAACAAATCATTTTCCATGAAAATCTGCAGGCGACGAACATGCTCAAGCGGATCGTCAAAGCGAACGCCAAACTGCTGCTGCCATTGCGCAAAGTCGGCCTGGTACTGGGCCAACGACTTGACGATCCCGTCGCTTTGGTGGCTTTCAGACGCAGCCAAAGAAGCCAAAACGCTGAGTGTCAGCAACGCCGTCAACGAGAGAACTTGCATGCTTTTCTTCTTCTTCCGGGTTTGCTGATGCTCCCTTCCCCCCCCCCTTTGCCTTCGCGATCTTGAAAGGACGTTTTATGTCCACCCAACAGGGTCAAGTGGAAGTGGAAGTGGAAGAGGAGGGGACGAGTCCCTCGTTTAAAATCTCCCCGTTGGGGACGAAAAGAAGATCGCTATGAGCGTCCTACCCCCTTCCCCCCTCCGTCCCTCCGTCCCTCCTCTCCTCCCTATCCCTTGCTGAAGCGACACGATCCGTTCAAGAGTGCGCCAAGATGGCGTCGTCGCTGGCGTTGACCCAAGCGGAATTGCTCAAAGTTGGACCGATTTCCAGTCGGAATTCGCTGCGTTTGCTGCCGATTTCCAAGAAGAAGAAGAAAGTGAGCCATTTGCTGCATGGATTGATGCGCTTGTCCACGAAACTGACACCACAACTCTATGCGCGTGATGGTGGTGGCTCTCCCATTACTGTAGCAAAAGTTTGTGATTGGTGATGAATATGGCGTCGTGTCTTCTTTTCAGATGAAAAAAGGAGAACCACAGGTAGCCAAAACATATGATTTGTGGTGGGTTGGGAGGTCATCGAGAGTCGAGGTTCACTCACACCACGGTCCACGGCTCTGTGTCTACATCAGAGCGTGTACAAGACCAATGCACTCGGCAACCCAATCTCGTGCGTGCAAATGGGCACTAGCAGAGGATACGAAGACAAAGCGTTTGTGTCAACAGGTCAAAGCGTCTACGGATACACCAAAAAGGGCAAAGAGATCTTCAAGTTCCAGAGTAACATGGCCGAACCGATCAACAAGATCCAAGTGTACGAGAATAAGCTCTGGACGGCCACGGATTTTGTCTACAACCAGTACGAAGACGGAGAAGACAGCAACTTTTACATGAGTCCCGACAAAATCAACGACATGATCGTCATGCTCAGCACCGAAACCAACGAAATGATCTCGTTTCTTGCGTGCCAGGACCGTCACGTGCGCGTCATCAAGGTAGCTAGCTACCCACCTGCCTACCTCGCAAGACCGACTGGGCCGTCGTGCAAGGGTACTCACATATATCATCTTCTCTTGCTAGGGCTCCAATGTCATCACCAAAAAGTCGGTACACAGTCCGGTCATGGCGCTTTGCAAGATGCCGGTCAGAGTTGTTGGAGCGCCATGCCAGATTCTGTATGCCACGGCGAACGGCGGCATCGGTCTGTTGCAATTCAGCGGCGAGAAAATTAAAACCAAATGGAAGTCAACGAATCTTCCCGGTGGCACGGCGTGCATCAACTCGATCGCGTGCTACGACATCAATGGCGACGACCGACTGGAGGTGCTGCTTGGACGAGACGACGGCAGCATCGAAGTGCTCGCGATGGAAGAGAACGGTGAAGAAATCACGCCACTGTTCCATCATGTGAGCACCGACAGCGTGCGGTGTGTCCAGGGCGGCATCATCTCGACACCGGTACGACCAAAACGATGTCAAATGCTGCTTTTACGCTGGACCTGACAAAGGCTGCCCACAGGGCTTCGACGAAGTCGTCGTGTGTACGTTTTCCGGTCGCTTGTTGAGTTTCACAACGGAACCCTTGGACCAATTGGACACGGAAGACGCTCATGGGCGATCGCGAGGCACCGTGCTGCGGGAGACTCGGATCGTCAAATTGCGCAAAGAGATCGCGTTGCTGGAAGAAAAACTTGGCCGTGAACGAGAAAAAGGAAAAAACGCCAAAGAGAAAGAGTATCTCCCGCCGGTCGACGAGTTTGTGGTCAACTCGCGCTTTGCGCTCAACCCGGCCATCGGTGCCTACGAAGTTTCGGTCGGTTCGGTCGTCTACCGCTACATCTGACGACGTGGCTCTCACACTTCTGCGGCGCCGTTGTTGTTGCTTTTTGGACAGCTGGAGATCCCCGTCAACATCCATTCGGTGTGTCTTCATTCTGCTGTGCCCGTGGAACTGCTCGACAATGATAAAAACCATGCGATCGTCAGCAAATCGCCAGCCGATCCAGCTAACAACACACATTTTCTCGCGACGTATCGTTGCCTGGAGCCGACCCATCGCCTCGAGTTCAGTTTGCGCACGATCGAGGGCCAGGCCGGAGAGATCGAAGCCATTGTATTGACCGAAGGCGCGCGTAAATCTGCCCAGGCCGTGCGGTTTCTCATCAAGCCCCTCTCGCTGCATCACCGCGTGAACGAACTAGATGAGAAAGAGCTTCAGACTCCGATGAACGCTTTGCAATTCACAGGCAGTTTCTCTCTGGCGCAAGTGCACGAATGGGTCTCGTTGTGTCTTCCTGAGGTCCCCGCAAGACTGCAGGAAGAAGACGTGACCATGTACTTCAAGAACTCTTTTCTCGGGGACGCCCTTGTGTGTCGGTACCGCAAAGGGGAAGCCTCGTTCAGTTCTCCGTCCGTGTCCGTGATCGCCATCATGAAAGAAGTGATCACCCGAGAAGCCACTGCGCGCAAAGTGCTAATCAACATCTCGCTCGACATCAAAAACGAGACGACGCCTGTCATGTTGCAGTATCTCAAGCCATTTCTCGATGCAAAGCATGCGCTGGCCTCCCAAGTCAAAGTCATTGATGGACTCAAAGAGCTGGAGATGCATGAGACCGACTACAAAGAGTGGATGGCTCCCGAGTACCAGGACATTCTGGGTCAGGCCGAGAGGATCCAAGCCGACTTCAAGACCAGTCCGAAGGCATTGCATTACCTTGCCGGCATTCTGACCGATTTGTACGTGGATCTGTGCAAATTCCAGGGCACCAATGTGAGTGAATGGAAAAATGGCCAGGAGAACCACCAGAGTGAAGTGCTAACTGACGCGGCCTTGACCGTTGTGATGGGGACCTTTGTGCAGGCCAAACAGAACCTTCCGCGCCTCTACCAACTGATTGAACACTACCATTACGACTCTCTCGTCGACTTTTTTGTGCGGAATTGACGCGTCTGCACTGTTCGCACTGTTTGCCCATAACCAACTCACTAAAACATTGGCGCCTTGATACGATATGATGAGAAAACCCATCGATTCTTCAGAACAAAGAACCTCCGTGAGGGCACGCACGATCGGCGTTTGACCGAGAGATTGTTCGAGAATCATCCGCCAAAAGCGGCAAGCTATAACTGGGAATGAGCGCGTTGCATGCTTTCTTTTGTATCTCTATTCGAATGGCTAGTCGCTGCTTGTCTTGCTGGGTTGGGTGGGCTCTCAGACTGGCCACCAACAACCGTCGCACACGATGCACGTGATGAATCACACTTGGCCCCAAGGTTTGACACGAGTTCATCATACTTCGACTGCAATTGATTTGCTCTGCAGACGACAAATGATAATATGACTCTGCGAACCCAGCCCATAGAGCCCTGGATGCACAACCAGGTCCTATACAATCGTGCTTGCGCACGCAGCAGTTGCTTGAGTTGTTTGTTTTGGGATTGTGTGTGTGGTGGCGCATCTCATGTCGTCGTGCAGGCGTTGCTTGCTTCCACTTGGACTTCTTGCACTTGTTCGTTGAGAACCTTGATGCATTCAACTCTTCCTACCCTCAAGTGAACGGTTGACGTGAGTCAGGTAACCCATCAGATTCCCACCAACCATGCATCATGTTTTCTTGAAGTGATGCAAGAAGCCTCCCTGTGGATGTTGCGACGCTTTGACACTAGGGGTCCTTGTTTGCAGTCTTAAAGCTCTATCTGCCCAGCAAGGAGACGCATATGAAAGCTCGACGAGTGACGATCCTTTGACATTCACTCCGTTGTTGCTGGGAAGACCAGGGAAAATCAACGACCAACGAGACTTTGCGGCAACAAAAGATCTTCGAACCGAACCTCTCGTCGGTCTCAACCACAAGAAATGTCAACTCTGGTTGAAACATGGTTTCGGCGGAATCTGCATTCAAAACAGAGTACCGTCGAGTGGCCACCCGCGATCAAATCCTCGTGTTTGAGAGAGAAATTGCTCAAGAATCATCTTCTGCAGGTGGCAGGCCAACCCGCAGTAAGAACGTTGCAGCAATTTCGCCAGGAGTTCCATTCGAAGTGCTTGCTGTTGTTCCTCTTGGCGTGGATTGCTCTCTAATGGGGCACCGACAACAGAACAAGCACAAGCTGGATGCAAAGGTCGCACGCGATGCACTTGATGAATCACGCTTCGACCGTCTGCAAGCGGTTCTACACGCATCCACACGCTCCGACTGTAATCAACCTGCTCCGGAACAGAATGACATGATTCTGCGGCTGGACCGGCCAAAACCGAGGATGAACCTGTTGGCGACATGGCCGCCCAACAACCAAACATCACATCTGTGGGTACGCTCACTTCTCTGACGGTCTCCGGAGCTGCGAATCTTGCTTTGTCGACCGCAGCGCAGCCAAACACCACATCCGTCGGAACGATTACTTCTTTGACAGTGAGCGGAAACATTAGTGGTACTTGGACAACAGTATCTCAACCAAATATCACATCGGTTGGTACTCTATCCAGCTTGAGCCTATCTGGAGGTGGTATCACTCATACACCGAGTGCTGGAGGCAATGTTGCTTCGTTTACCAACTCAGCTGCTGTAAGCACGCTCACCATCGGTATTGCAAGTTCTGGTGGAGCATGCGATAATCGATCAACAAGCGCAAATGATCTATACTACGGTGCGAACAATACGAGAAGGATTGCAATCAAGTCAGGTGGAAACGTTGGCATCAATACCACCTCTCCAAGTTATCAACTTGACGTAAGCGGATCTTTCAACTCCACGAGCTTTTACATGAATGGAACACTTGTCACAGCAACAGCTACAGATCTGAATGAGGTAACCGGATATGGAACTTACCTCAGTGGTATCGCTCCTGGAACAGTAGCAGCCAGCAAAGCCATTGTTACGAACTCCAATTCAGTGATTCAATTTGGATCCGGTAGTGCTACTACCAGCCAAATCAGATTCTTCGCAAGTACTATATTAGTTTGAGAGATAGCATTGGAATCTACAGAGTTGATGACTCCAGTCCATTGACTATCGGTACGCAAATTGATGGTTCCTCCAGCACCAATCGAAATCTTGTGTCTTCGATAGATGCAACTGCTCAAGTCGGTCGTGTTTCAGCAACATCTGCGGATCTATTCAATATCAGCTGGAATGACAAGCCTACAGTTGGTTTTAGTTCGCAAACCCATCGATTTTGCTTCAACACCGGCAACACTCAGCCATACAAATCTGGATATCCACACACATACACGCTTGCAACATCTGCTGATGCCTTTGCCATCAAAGTCACCAACAGGATCATGTTTGTATCTTGTTACAATAAACAAGATGATGTTCAATACGAATACGCCTTATAGCTCTTCATATGGCAGTGCTCCTGTTACATTGAATCATGGAAACATGTATATCAAATGCAGCAATGCATTGAACGATGGAACAACGTTGACATGCCGTTGTACGTTGAATCAAGCAACTCTACGCCAGCATCATTTGCATTCCAGCTGTCAAATCGAGCGAACACTAATTCGACGAACAGCGCCTACATGGGCACTGTCTCCAGCAATGATTTCGTAATTATGACAGGTAACTCGCGCTAAATGACTGTCACATCCGCGGGTAGAGTTGGTATTGGTACTAATGGACCGGGCGCAATTCTTGACGTCAGTGGCAGTGTGACCAGCACTCTTGATATTTCGGCGCTTGGTGTTGCTTACTTCTTAAAGTCCGGAGGATTGGTTTCTTCCATCAAAGCATCAAATGCTATTTTGGCTGGGGCAGGAGTATACACCACATCTGATCAGCGAATCAGAAGGACTCACGGAATTGGGCGACTCAGTTGTTGAAGGCGTGCTCGAAGCAAAGCCATTGATCTATAGTTACAAGACTCAAGATGATTCGACGCTGCTTCAGTCAGGTTACAGAGCGCAAGATCTGATCAAGAACGGCCTGCCTCACTGCATTAACTACGTTGAAGTAGAGAATCTACCAATCGATGGCGATTCTGTTGATTTGGAGAACGTTCAATTCTCAGTTGACTACTGCAAGATGTTGTCAACTGAGAATTGAACGTTCTCCAAATCTCTGCTTGTTGCACAGAGTGATTCTGAAGCATCAGCAAATTGACGAGCTTTACCATATAGATTATGGTTGCGTTCAAATTCAGAGTGTCCAAACGCAAAGGAAAGAACTACGATGCTGTATTTGCGGATGGTCGAGTCGTGTCGTTCGGAGCGATAAAAAAAGATGGAACTCCATATGCTCAATACCGAGATCGAACAAATCTGAAAGCATACAGTGACTATGATCACAATGATGAGCAAAGATGCGAACGATACTATAAACGGCATGGGCCAATCGATGATGATCGGCCATATACTCCAGATTGGTTCTCGAAAATATATCTGCGGTGAAGCGAAGACTAATAATGATAGATTCCTCTGAGTTTGCCTTCGACTTTTTTCAACAGCTTTCGAGGTCTCTAGACTTGTCGGGTTTTGGAAATTCTTTATTGAAATATGCATATGGTTCATGTTTTGATGTGTTTTTCCCCTCACGCTGTGCTAATATTTTGCTGATTTCCTTACCGAATTGTGGTCTAAGTTTGTTGTATAGATTGAGCGTAGTGCTTGCTTGATTTATCACGATCATGGCTTCTTCTCGTCGGATCTGGTTGTATTCGCGCTGTTTCAGCTCTTCTTCAATCTCTCTATCAAAAACATCTTCATCAAACGAATCCTCAGAACTATCATCATTAAATGACAATTTTCTTTCCACGTTTGGAGTTCGCATGTATTCGATACACCTCTCATCAAACCTTTGGTTTGTGTTTTCCCTACTCCACGCTTCTTCATTTCGCGCAGATAAGATGGCGTTATATTTGCTGGAGTAGCTTCACGGTTTCGTTTCTCCTTTTCTTGGCACTTTGGACGATCTCAACAATTGCGTCAGAAGTAGCTGTTGACTGAGACTCAGCGCAAGTTTGTTGTGTGGTCAGGTTACCAAGCGCTCAGGGCCAAAGAAATGGATCGGATCCGAGCTCAAGTGGATTTGTTTGGATAGGAGAAGACACCCCCAAGCGCGAGCAATGATGATCCTGTGAAGCAGAAACAACGAGACGATTATGTGAAGTGGAGATTGTTGCTGCCCACGCTCTCGGGATCACCACTGACAAGCGATGAAGTTCAAAGATGCACTGGTGAGCTCGAACAATTGACTGTGAATGAAGATGCAGATGATTCAACGCTGATGCAACACTGGGAGGAACTCAAGCGCCAATTTTCAGGAGATTCTCAACCTCCAGACGACGCTCAAGCAAGCAAGAACGAAAGTGCAATGTTCAAGATGGTGCGTCACCCGTCTTACTCGCATCGATATGCTCTTGTGGATGTTCCAGTGATAAATAATCCGCTGCCATACGACCACTCCATTCCGAAGTTTGTAAACAATGTGAAGACCAAGTATGCGCGCACGCTGGGAATGTGATTCTTTCTTCGGATTGGTTTTGGATCTTGCGAAAGGAATCAAGGGGCAGTTGTGGCGAAGCAAGTGGAATTCTGTCGTTTGGTTTTGTTTTGTTGAAGACTCGTTAACATGGAGTATATACATAGAAAGCGACATTTGCACCCAAACCTAACCACTCTCCATACACACTCGTTGGCCCCCATCCCTACACTATTAGAAACAGAAAAAAAGAAGGCAGTGGATTATTCGGATCGCGCGTCGCCCCTGAAGAAGCGGTCGGATAAAAACCTAATTTTGACAAGCCCCATCCTATGGTATCGATGGGTAGAAAACACCAAAGCACACAAACCACGCAGAACCTTCAATCGAACCTATCAGACGCTCTGAGAGTATCATTAGTTTTACTCAAAAACATCAAGGGTACCTCCTGTAAGAAAATTCTAATTTTGCATAACCATTCAATCGTGAATTAATTAAATTGTTATCCTGAATTATCTTTCTATCTAGTATAACAAGATAACAAGATAACAAAATGGTTTACACTCAAGAACTTTATCAGAAGATCAATAATCGCAGCAAAGAAGCGCTACTATCAAAAGAACCGAGAGAAAATCCTACAGAAGCAAAAAGAGTATGATCAAACACATCGAAAAGAGATGAAACAGAAATATTTAGCTAAAAAACTAATCAACCAAACTACTGACTAATAATGTTTTTTTGCTTTCAAACAATGTTAATCACAATATATACAAAGACATTGTCATCTTGAATTACGTTTTACTTAGTATACAAAAACATTTTCAAAATGCCAATCTCAAATAATCTAAAGAAGGCTCAAAAGACCCGCAGCGATCTGTATAAGTTTGCTAAGAATAACAAATTAATTGTTAATTGGAAAATGATAACCTCCAATATGGAGAAGGTTGTCAATACATTCAAACAAACCAAAGTAAAAACAATTGTGAAGACACTCCGTAAGGGTAAGCTAAACAATGACACAGCTAGTCTAAAAGCTATCAATAAAACAACAGGTAAAGTTGAAATGCAATTGAATCGTTTCGAGCGTATCCGCAAAGACATTGTCGCTCCAGCTGATAAGAAGAAAATTCATATAAAGAGAAACACCTTGCTTTCTATTTTCTCTAACTCAAGCTGGTGTTGATGAAACAATCGTTAAAAGTATCTCACAAACAATGTTTAATTCATGTGCTACTGTTGATTTCATTCGCAAGACGGCGAATCCATTCAACCTTTACATCTCAGTGAAACAATACTATCCAAAGAGTGATACAGGTAGAGTTGATAGCAACATTGCTGTGTACGGAGTTAAAACTGAAAATCTTATACAATTAGGTTCTGTCGGTCAACATCTATTTGCCATCAATCCAGCTCAAATTACCAAAGCCGCTCTTGATAATCCTACATTAGTAAATCAACATCAGCGAGCTGATTTTATAGCAAAAATGGAAAGGCATCCTTTAAATCCAATCGCATTAAATTACTTGACAGTTATGAGGTAATCAGTTATCTATATCATCATCGTGAAACACTATTAGATCCTATTACACAAACCAATGTACGCGAGTTATTAAATAATAACTATCAAAAGATTGAATCTTTAACTGAAGTTGATTTTGATGCAAGTGGATTCAAAAGAATCGGTAGAGTAAATTCAAATGGAGAGAAGGATGAAACTACTTTGAATCTTGGTCGTTCCCCATTTAAACAGATTACTAAAGACAATGAGGGAAAAGGAAAATGGGTGGAGGTTAATGAATATGATGTTATTTATCTTGATGTTGAAACTCTGGTTGAAAATAATGAACATATTCCTTATTGTGTATCATATTGCATCGGACGTAAGACTGAAAGCAATGCTATTCAATTTAGTAAAGCCAAAAGCTTTTATGGAATTGGATGTGAATTGAAGTTTTTAACTGACTTACCTAGAAAGAGTCGTAATCTACTTTGGGCTCACAATGCAGGTTTTGACTGTCGATTTATCCTTAAACATTTATCATATCGGAAAAATGATACAAATCTGATTGAATCTGGAACCAAATTAAAGCAGGCTCCTGGATTTTTCTATGGTCGTGAGATTGTTATTAAAGATACTATGAGTTTTATTGCTAGTAAATTTGCAGATATGCCCGAAATCTTTAAATCATCTTGCAATGATATGGCACTAGAAAAAGAGTGCTTTCCACATAAATTAGTTTGCAAGTATAATCATCTACTACTTTGGCCAATGGATCTATTAGATTACTATGAGGAAAAAGAAACACTAATAGCTAATGCTACTTAAATCAATGCTTGTGATGATAAATATTTCGATTGTGAAAAGTATGCTATTCACTGTTGTGAGAGAGATGTTGATGTTCTACGAAACTGTTTTGAGGCGTTTAGGAAAATGTTTATTGATCGATTTAATATTGATGTGTATCGCTTTATGTCAATGCCTTCATTAGCATATTCTATTCAACATAATGAGGGCTGCTTTGATGGTTGTTATGCAATGAATGGAAACGTTCTAGCATTCGTTCGCGATGCAATTGTTGGTGATCGTGTTATGACTCGAGACAATGAGAAACACCATATACAACATAAGCTTGCAGATTTTGATGCTGTATCTCTGTATCCATCAGGACAATCTGAACTGGATTGATATATTAGAGGAACACCTAAATGGTTTCAAATGTTGCTGATTACTATATTGCTCGCGTAATATTTGAGTCAATTGGTAAGAAACGGCACTTTCCATTGTTGAGCTTCTATGAAAATGGAGCTAGAAACTTCACAAATGATACTATTGGTAAGACAATGATTGTTGGTAAACAAGCGCTTGAAGATATTATTGAATTCCAGACGTTACAATTTCAATTATGGAAGGTGTTTATTGGAATGAAGGATTCAATAATCAAGTATTGACAATCAAATCATTATTTGTGGAGCGACTGAAATTAAAAAAAGAAGGCAATCCACTTCAAAACGGTATCAAATTATTAATGAATTCAGCGTATGGTAAACTAATTCAAAAGCCAATTGTTAAGCAAAAGGTTTTGGTTAGTGATGAGAAAAGAATTCTTGAATATACTATCAAAAATATTAATAAGATGATATCTAGAACACCAATTATCATTCAAATAGTATAATATGGACTCTCTACTTACTCATCTCTATTATGATTCAAAAACGGGACTCATAGGTGCAACTAAGCTGTACCAAAAAGCAAAAGCAATTGGTAAGAGAATAACATTAAAACAAGTCAAAGAATGGTATAAGACACAAAGTAGCATTCAACAATATTCAAATCAAAATAAAAAGTATCCTGAATTCAAAATCATAAGCAGTAATCCCAACGAATGGCAAATGGATCTGGCATTCTGGAAGAAGCAACCTATATTGATAACCGTTAATATCAACAGCCGAATTGGATACGCTAAATTATTGAAAAACAAACAAGCAGCTACGGTTCAAAAAGCTATCGATCAATTCATTACAGAGCATAAAGTGTCAGCATTGATGTCGGATAATGGATCTGAATTCACAAATATTGTAGTTGAAAGGTTTTTTGATAAAAATTCAGTTAACCATGCTAATTCTATTCCAGGAGATCATACAGTGCTTGGAAAGATAGATCGTTTTATCAGAACAATAAAGGCGAGACTAACACAGATGCAAGACACAATGGGTTTCAAGAAGCTCACGCAGAAACTTCTGAACGACGCAATCTCAAACTACAACGATAGGACACATTCATCCATAAAAGCAACACCAAATGAAATGGAAGGGGGTTATTTTTGACGAAATTGAACACAATAAACGAGTGGTTAAGCAAGTACAAAAAGGCATTCCAACTGGTTCAATTGTACGTTATCGTTTGAATCCGAAGCCATTTGAAAAAGAAGGTGCGAGATTTTCAGAAGCTGTGTACGAAGTTATTGGATTGGATGGATTAAAGATGCGAATTAAATCAAAGAATAATCATGTCCTATACAAATCAGTTAATGACTTGAAAATTGTAAAAACAGAGAAAACTGATGCACCAATTGAAAATAATCAAATCTGGGAGATTGAGAAGATTGTTGATCATCAAACACGAATGGTAAGCACAAATATTTAGTCAAATGGGTTGGATATGACGACAGCTCCAACACTTGGGAGCCACAAGACAATCTCAGATTGGTTAACAAGAACAGAATGTCAACACTAGAGAAACAATATTGGTCTAAATATAGATGAACATGATGTGTAAATACATCACCAAAAAGGACACGGAATGCACCAGAGAAGCAAAAATGGGTGATTACTGTACTCAGCATCATAATATAATCCAAATAAAAATGTATAAGTAGGAACTATCTGTGATTCACAAGAAAAACAGAATACTCGCTGAGCTAAACAAGGAACTACAAATATATATAAGTCAGATTAACACGATAAACGAATTCGACCTCATCAAACATCAATTGATTCAAATAAATCCGTATATGAAATTCAAGTATCTAATTGCTGATAGACGATACCAATCTCGCTTAGAGGATGTCTTCAATGTTCCGCTTGATGAAATCGAAAAAAAATATAGAAAACTTCTCTATGAAAGAAATGATACTGGTGATTTATGATAATCTGAAAGATCCTCCAGTCTTTCGCATTGAGCGTAGTTTAGCCATCTTAGCTTTCATCTCAGGCGATCCTTTTTTTGGCATACCAACACCTGTGAAATTCTTTACTTCACCTCGAACAGCGTTAACTAAACCAGGCTGTCCAGTATAGGCCCCAAGAGCTTGAGCGCCTTGATCAACAACACCCGATACAAGTGGTTTAACCACAGGCCAAACATTCTCTCTCAACTAAGGCCATGCTTTATCCTTGATCCAGCTCCATAGCGATCCACCACTCAATCCAGATCCCGTATGAGCGTCTCCGTCAATATTTAACGAAGCAGCGATTTCACCTGGTGAAAACACAATTGATACTCCTTTACCAGCTTGAGCAGCCTTTTTCCATTTTTTCGCGTTTTCTGGATGAAGTGTTAACTTCTTTGAAGAGCCTTTAACTCAAGAAGCAGTGAAAGATACTTTCAATGTCTTTAGAAACCTCTTTTTTTGAGCATCCGTGAGCTCATCACAACTGACCGAAACGTAAGAGTTCATGTTTGCATAAAATATCTATATTTCAAGAAATAAAGGAATTTCAAAAAATAGAATAAATGTGAAGTTTACTCGAAGGGCTCGAGGGGTCACAGACCGCTCGGGCTCGACTGCCAGAGCGATCAGCTCTACAATGCAAATGTCTTGGCTTTTTTATTTTTTGTTGAAGCCCTTGGGGCATCTATTCCTGACCCCTTTGCGTTTTCATTCTTGACTTTAGAGCTCACGAGATTTTCTTTTAGCAATAAACTATTGAGAGTTTTCAATAATCTTTCTTGATTAGTATGAGCAGCTGATTTAATTGAGTTACCACTAAGGTTTGGATATCGCACTTTTACAATTTTCGATTTCATCTTATAGTAAAGTCAATCAAAAAGCTCGTCTAATAAATTTTAATTCTCTTTCCAAACGACGATTATCATTGCCAAGACCACGAGCACCTTGAAGTTTATCAAATTCATGTTTTAAGGTGCTTCGGCGACCTTTGATTGAATGAACACCAATACCCATTGTTGTCATAGAAGGTGTTGCTTGAACGCCTGCTGAGGGTGCCCGGAGGGCCCCAGTGGGATCTCCGATCCCTACCATCATTGTTGGAGTTACTTTCCTTAGCAATTGTTGAAGTGTCGATGTATCTATAGTTTTATCCAGATCAGTAGCCCATTGCGTTAGTTTGTATCGATCATTCTTAATGCGTGCTAATTGAAGCTCCTTACTCTTCAGCAAGTTGCTTCAACTTATTTTTTCGATCGCGCACAGATTTAAAACTTGGAAACATTATCGAGTCTATCTAAATATTACAATTATTGTTTTCTATCACGAATTAATAGCATAATCAAGGAATTGGAGTCTTCAAATCTCACATTGTTAGAATCCTGATCACCGATACTCAGCGTAATATTGCTGCTATGCTCCATCATTTATCGATAGCCATTGATATTCAGGTGGCTGAATTGAGATCAACTGACCAATAGATGTTCCTTGAGGACTAAACGATGTCAGAATATCAGGTGGTGTGCTAACCCGATTGTTAATAAGATTAGAACGAATTAAATAACTGCTGACGGGATTAACTTGTGGGGAGATATTGCTCAAAAAGACTTGATTTGTTGTTTGAATGCTCGATGGGTACGTTGCTGGACTGAATCCAATCACATTTGAAAATCCGTTGTTTGAAACAGTGATTCGAGGAGTATTAGTAGCAGTTGGTAATCCTGTTCCACTCAACGAGTATAAACCAGTCGATGGACGAGAATATCCACTTGGTACAGGAGTTGGCGTTGCTAAGCATGTAATTTCGCAAGAATAGTATGTTGCGTTTTTTCTCATAGCGATATACACAACGTTATTACCCTGAGAATCAATCAAGTATGCACCAATGCTAACTAACTGAGACTCGATATAGTTTGAAATATCTGCATATGAATAGTACCCATTCGGAAGCGTGATCGAAACAGATTGATAAGTCGCCGCAATTGGAACTAAAACGCTGAACGTGTTGTTGCTGTATAAACTTCCATTAATGTTGAATTGAGAGTTGTAAATCTGCAGACTCGACAGAGCAATTTCCTTATTTTATGAAATTCACGCTTGATCCAGTAAAGTTGAATCTTAATGTATTGTTCAAGCCATTGGAAACAATGTTATTCCGATTAAAAATGATAGTGCTCGTCGTGTTTAGTTTGTCGTGTAGACAGCCTGCTCTGTATTCGACGAGAGACATTAATTAAAAACTTCACCTTTGAAATTCTTCCGAATTTGTTGCTTGACAGAGTCTATAAACAACATCTGTCCCTTTTCAGATGTTGATTGTTTGTAATACATATAGATATCATCTTCACTTACTCCGGGTAGATTAAAATCTTTTAAGATTAGCTGGAGATCGCGTTTTGACTTTGCTTTTAGAATGGCAATGTATTCAGAATTCAATCTAATCATCTTGTCTGTAGCAAAATAACTATGAGCTAAGAAGATTGTTGAAAGTCCTTTGTGTCTTCCTCGAGTAAAGAAATGACTAAACAAATCTCTCTGAAGCTTCTTATCGTTAGAATTATCATCAAAAATAACGAGTTGTAAAGCATTTGGAATCTCTTTGATAGCATCAACACTTGGAGGAGCATCGGGATCATAAAACGTTACAAAACCTTGTAGTTTCTCTTTGATGTAATCATATAACTCTTGATCAGGATTGCGGGCTATAATGTGCAAATGGCTATAGACATGTGGAGACTCTTTAAGTATATGAAAAGCTAGATTGGATTTACCAGAGAAGCTTGGGCCTAAAACTATCATTCGGAAAAGCTTCTGGATACCAAGCTTTTCATTTACTCCAAACGATTTCTTCCTAAACTCCTTTGGGAGCATCCCACGAGAATCAGGAATTGAACTCATATTGAAAAGCTAAAATCTGTTGGTATATATATAACAGAATAAAAATATGCTTCCTTCAAGTTATATATCATCGTTGTACAATCCATTAGACTATATTGGCTCCTTTGACTATCTAATAGTTAGATAGTGTATTGGAGATTTGCGATATAACAAGCGAAACGGTGTAAATTACACTTCGGATCTGTATGTTTCGGGAAATATATATCAAAATGGTGTCTTGCTATCACTCACTGGATTACAATATCTTGATAATATTACACCAGGAGTTGGAATCGCAAGCAAAGCATTAGTGGTAAATTCGAACCGTGATATCTCGAATATTAACAGTATTTCGGCATCACAATTAACTGGAACCATACAGACAGCTTCACAACCAAATATCACATCTCTGGGAACACTATCATATCTATCAGTATCTGGATAGATAGCTGGAACGTTGAGTACAGCAGCATAGCCGAACGTCACTAGTGTCGGTTCGCTGACTTCATTATCGATAGATCCAACAAACCGCGTTGTCAGCTCTGGTCAAACAAGCACTAATTGCATTTGGGCTTCAACCATGGATAGGCGTTATGGCATGAGACAAATTGACACGGACAACTTTGTGATGTTGTGTTACTCTGCTGGAGGCACCTACAACGACTACATTACGTGGAGTCATTTAAACGCAACATTAACCATTTCTGGTAATGTATCAGCAACGAACATATCAGGAACATTAGCTACCGCTTCTCAGCCAAATATCACTAGAGTCGGGACTCTCAGCTCATTGACAATAAGTGGAGCTTTGAATGGAACTTTATCAACTGCTACGCAACCAAATACTACCTCACTTGGAACGTTGACTTCTCTAACGGTGTCTGGTGCGTTGAATGGAACGCTGAGCACAGCTGCGCAGCCAAATATTACATCGCTTGGAACTTTAGCGACTCTTACGGCTACATCAATTACTGGAACAATTCAAACGGCTGCTCAGCCTAATATCACATCTCTGGGAACGTTAACTAGCTTAACAAGTAGTGGGACTATCACTTCAAGTAGAACTACAAATGGGCAATCATTCAATTCCACGAACGGAACATCAACTTGTGTTTTGTTCCATTTTAACAATGGAGATGCTTACTTTGGAACAACTACAGCAAACAATTTAGTCTTTCAAACAAGCAATACAGGAAGAATGATAATTAGTTCATCAGGTGCAGTATCTGGAATCTCATCGCTAAGTGCAGCAACGCTAACTGGAACATTAAGCACTTCATCACAGCCTAATATCACATCGACTGGAGATTCAACACTACCTAGGTCATTGACAATTACAAATGGTACTACTCCACTTTCAATCAGTAATACAACCTCATCGAGTACCTTTCGATTAACGATTCAAAACAGTGGTGGTGTGATATAGTGAGGTTGAAAAATTACACAACGCTCACACCAACGTTGTGTATCCCCTTGTAGCGGTTCTTTTGATTGTCTGGCTTGGTGTCGGGGTT
>JAMFLO010000334.1:0-36736 GCA_027475765.1 Paralagenidium karlingii
ATCTACATCAAGAAAGATCAAGACTCAACTTTGGTTGTGGGTCTCTATGTGGACGATTTGGCAGTCACCAGTGACAACACGAAGATGGTGGATGACTTCGTTGATTACATGAAGGTAGTGCAAGTAAAAGACCTCGGTGTGGTAAGTAAATTCCTCGGAATGCGGGTTCAAATGACAGCGAAGCGTGAGTGCACGGTGGATCTGGAAGAAGTGATTGTGAATCTTATCAAGGAGATGAAGATGGAGGATGCCAAGACCAAGAAAATCCCAATTGTCACAAGCTACGACAGTGAATTGGAGCAAAACTCGGAAGAATTGAAAGAAGATAGCAAGATACCGCGTGAATCACCGTCGATCAAGAACTATCAACGCAGTGTCGGATCGCTATTATGGTTGACTCGATGTGGAAGACTAGATACCGCGTTCGCTGTGCATGTGCTGACCCGACAGACACAAAAACCGACGATGGGTCATTGGACCATCATGAAGAATTTGCTACGCTACTTGTGGATGACTCGCGATGTGAAACTCATGTTGGTTGGAAATGCGGGTGAAGATGTACGGACTGATGGCTATTCTGACGCCGACTTCGCTGCCGACAAGCAAGATCGAGTGAGTGTGAGTGGTTTTGCGGTCTACATGAATGGAAATTGCGTGCACTGGGGTGCGAAAAAGCAGAGATCGGTATCTCTGTCCACGTATGAGGCGGAATCTGTGACTGCCTCCAACTGCGTGCAACAATTCGAAGGAATCAAGATGCTGATGAGCGAAATTGGTGTGAAAACGCAAAACCCAAGCACGCTATGGATGGACAACAAGGCGGCGATTCAACAGATCTCAAACGAGGCGTCAAGTGTGAAGTCGAAGTATGTGGACGTGCGCATCAAGTATGTGAAACAGCTAAAGAGAGAAGGCCGTATTGAACCAAGATACATCAGTACCAACGATATGGTTGCTGACGTTTTCGCCAAGCCAATGAACCAAGAAAAACTCCTGCATTTCAGCCAACTTATGGGGTTGCAAGTGAACGGAAAGAGCTACGAAAGTGAAGGAATAATCCAAGTAAAAGTGTGAAGGAGTGTTAGAAGGACAACTGCCAATTTAACTTACAGATAATTGTTAGTATCTTCTATGTGGCACTTTAACTAGGATTTTCAATATCACTCTCTATTCTTCTCAAAACTACGCGTTGCGACCTTCCTCGTTGGATCTTCTCGTCCAGTGCTCGTCACGAAGAACTTACCTCAGCGCCATGGACGACGACGGACTATCAAGGTTGTTCATGCCTGGCGAACAAATACGTTGTGACAATTGAGTGCCGTGTTAATGACAGTTGGCAACACGGCATGCAAAGACAAACCCTCTGACAGAATTAAGCGACACGCCAAAAGTCATCGAGGGAATTGATGTGGAGTCACTTGATCATCACATGCCCCACCGTCATCAATACGACTTGAAACACACCCAAGGAAGTCCATTACAAACAGTACAGTTCAACGCTGACAAGGATGCTTCTGCTATAATGAACCCAAAGGCACTGGATTGTTCCCGCCATTCCACAGATGGCAAGGAGCATATGGAACCATCACCAACTGCAAGTAACTTGATACATGATGCTTGATGCTGCCAGGAGCTTCTGGCTGAATGGAAGCCAGCGACGGACAGGAAGCCTCCCACATTGTTGCACAATCATGCCACAGTACTTGATCCAATGCCATGAAGCCATTCCATTTATCTCCAATCTCTGATCTCCGATCTCCCATGGGTGGTTCACCATATTGCTGTCTTTGAAGCATGCATCGCGAAAGCGCATGGCACGTGACAGGGCCTCCTCCATGTTCAGAACAAACCACCAAAGCAAGTGACTCATCAAGTGATGGGCATCCAGACGAACTTGAGCCTCCTCCGCCACCGTGGGTTCCTCTTGCGACAGGTCCGAAAGGCGCGGTGAACCCCAGTGGCGATTGCTGGCACGTGGTTGACGGCGTTTTCTTTGTGGTGCAACGCTCTCCACGCCACAAAACTGAAGCAGCGAGCCATCGACAGTACGATCAGCAAGCGACACGCGCCACGCACTAGCCGATTGTCGTTGCCGATCGCAGTTTCTTTCGCCGCGTGAAGAAGCGAGCAATCCGCTCTCTCTGTCAGTCATGCTTCTTCGTTCGGCTTGCTGGCGACTTGGCGCATACTATGCACCACAAAGAGATGGTATCCATCAACCAAGGAATGGTTGCGCGTGTCCATCCACGTTCTTTGCGCTGCTTGAGGCAGCCAGAGACGAAGCGACAGCTGCCTCCAGCGGTTTGAATCCACCCACCCACCTTAGTAAATGGAACGTTACCAACACCACAGCCATTGACCCAAAACAGAAGAGATTCAACGTGGTGCAACTCAACCCAAAGCAAACTCCTCCGACTGGTCATGAAGCTCTCTGGTCCAGCTTCAAGCTCATAGAAAGCGACCCAAAGGAATGTGCAACGTTGCGTCTGCCTGCCCAAGAACCTGCACCAAAGCTTGACACGCTCCATCTTCTTCAAACTCGCTCTCTCGTTTGCTTGCTTCTCCACTCTCATCTCTTGCGGCTGGGGTCTTGGTCTTGTCCACCAACGGCTCCCCGCCAACAGAGGGCCAAGAGGGACCTTTGCACAGTTTGGCACTCAAGGAAAAAGACACAGGACCCAGCTTCAACCGCAAGGCGATGCAACGGATTAGTCAGTGTGGCTTGGACGAGCCCGCTCGTTGCTTCAAGTTTCCCCGCATCTATGAACGCCAATTGCATCCGTTGGTGGATTCTGCCTTCAACGACGCACCCACAGCGGAGGTAGTACAATTATACCTGCACAGTACGGGTTACCAAGACGCTTCTTGTAGAATCCAGCACAACCACCAGCTTGGCTTGCCCGTGACTGCTGCTGCTTCTGCTGCTGTGCCGTGCTGAGCTGACAAGACACTCCTTGTGCAGAATTGTCTTCATTTTAGATTTTGCCTTTGACTTCTCAAGTCTCCAAACAAAGTAAGCGAACAACTAACTCCCGGTATGGGCGGCGCTGCAATCCCCATCCAGACAGACGACTTTGACGATGTGCCCACAGAGGGCTCGCGCACGTATGCCATTATCGTGTGCGTCTTCGCCTCGCTTGGCGGCATTTTCTTCGGCTACGATCAAGGTGTGACTGGTGGTGTGTTGGTCATGGACTCGTTTCTCAACAGTTTCTGTGTTGGGATGGGCTCTGGCCATGGAAACACCTTGAAGGATTGTCAAAAAGACGCCGACAAGTTGCCATCCAATTGGGTCAACTTTACCACGTGGTACAACATGACCTACTACATTGGATGCATGTTCGGTGCGCTTGTGGGCGGCTGGGTCGCCGATCGTTTTGGTCGTCGCGTTACGGTCTTCAACGCCGGCTTGTTGTTCTGCATCGGTACAAGTTGGGTGTGTTTCACCCCGAATCACAGCCGCACTTGTGTGCTTTTCGCTCGTGTTGTGCAAGGTATGGGCGTCGGCAACTCGTCGTTCTCGCTTCCTCTCTTTGGTGCAGAGATGGCTCCTAAGGAACTGCGAGGTCTGCTCTCCGGTTTCATGCAAATGACCATCGTCATCGGTCTGTTGATGGCCAATCTCGTCAACATTGCCATCAAAAACGTGGACAAAGGATGGCGAATCACCAACGCAGTCGCAGTGTTTGCTCCGGTCATCGTCATGTGCGGCATCTTCTGTGTGCCCGAGAGCCCTCGCTGGACTTATCAACACAAGGGTCGTGACGCCGCTGAAGCCGTGTTGAAGCGCCTTCGTCAAACTGAAAACGTGCACCACGAACTCAAAGCTATCGGTGACCAAATCGAGGCTGAGGGAACCCAAGTGTCTTGGGGTGATGTGTTTGGCCCATCGGTGAAGCGTCGTGTGCTGATCGCGATGGCTCTGCAATTCCTGCAACAGCTCACTGGTATCAACCCTGTATTTGTGTACGGTGGTATTGTCTTCGAAAGTGTCATCGGCGACGGTGTGTTGGCTGGTGTGATCCTATCGACGGTCAACTGTTTGAGTACAATTCCTGCTATGCGCTTGGTCGACACTGTGGGCCGACGCAAACTCTTGTTGATGGGTGCCATCGGTATGTGCATTGGCCACTGTGTGTGCGCCATCGCGTACACTGCTGGCTGCTCAACAACGGACGACAGCTCTGCCTCGGGTTCTTCGGGCTCTGGCTCCGAAGGTGGCACCGAATGCGACGGTTTCTGGGGTTGGTTGATGATTGTCGCGTGTTGCTTCTTCATTTTCAACTTTGCCATTTCATGGGGTCCCATCTGCTGGGTTTACCCGGCCGAGATTTTCCCGTTGAACATTCGATCAAAGGCCGTGTCACTGTCCACGTTGGCCAACTGGTTGGCTGGTGGCATCATGATGAATGTCGTCAAGTTGTTCCCTGCCCTTGGTGTCAACGGTGTGTTCTTCATGTTCACGGCGCTTTGCTCCACATGCTGGTTCTTCACGTACTACATGTGCCCGGAGACCAAGGGATTGTTGCTCGAAGACATTGAAGTTCTTTTCAACAAGAACGCGCACGTCAATCCATCGCCCAAGTACGAAGCCTTCGAACAAGAGGCATAAGTTGGCACATCCCGAGAGCAGATGCCTGTCTCTTCTACATATAGACCGCTTCTTGCTTTTCTCTTCTTTTTTTTCTCACTTTGCATCTGCCCCAGTTGTTTGCTGTAGTTGTAATAACCACTTGAAATAGACCACCTCTACTTGGCGTCGAGGATTCATGAACAGCACGGACCACCCTTTGCAGCTCTTGGACAGCACCAAGACTCTCCAAAGCACCTGATTCAATGGCGGCTTGCGAAGCTTGTGATTGGCAGGACATTTGATGGTTGACTGAACCGGATAGCACACTGACAGCCTTGTGTGCAGGCTGTCCAGGTTCTTGCTCTTGCCTGGATACTGGAATTGGCAGCTGTTGGGTTCTGGCAAAGCAGCGCATCAACTCCGTGGTGCTCTGTCCGACGCCCCAAGTCTTGTTCGACCAAAACCACAACCGTAAAGGCATGGATATACCAGCGCAGACACGACACCTCATCTAGCATTAAACGTTCGTTCGAGGTGGGCCACCGTGGTGGCACGCAGCATCACGGAGCGAACAACACAGCGCCCGACTAACTCTCCCAATCTATGAGGAGCTGCCCAACAGATCGGATGTAGATGAACTGCTGCTGCTACAGTCGAGATCTGCGTTGAAGTGTGCAATTGGAAGGCTTCTGGATTCGTTTTATTGCATTTCGTGATGGAAAACAAGCAACCAAAGAAGCAACCGAGGTGTTTTAAACAGCATACGGGGTGTTGATAAGTATGCTCTTGAAAGACTCGAAAGTGTTTGAACACAAACGATCCTTCCACCATATCAACACCACGTAATAAGTGAACGACGCTTTCTCTCGTGCCGCGCGTCCATTGGGAGCGCGAGGCAACAGCTCACTCCGAGACGTCAACACCACGCTCCTTGATGACGTGAGAGGCAATGAGCAGGACGCGTCATATGTCCACCGCCAGGCTGGACATGGAGCCCCGACCCGTCATTGATGCACTGGAAGATCAGTGGCAGATGTTGCAGATCCTGTACGTGAGCTGGAAGCACGAATACGTCGTGCTGATCTCGTGGCGTATCAGGAGAAATGTCTGCGTTTGTCTGGAGGACCCATGAGAGGAAGACTCTGCTAACGACGTGTGGACTCACTTGATGCAGACAAGCAGAATGACCAAAATGAAATGGCAGTTATCCATTCTTTCGTGCGAAAAACGCCTGCTGAAGTGGCGATGGCCCTCTCTTCTGTGAATGAATCTCTGGAATCTTGGCCAGATTCTGGACTGTGGCGTTGCGCTGTCAAGCGAACGCAAGGCGGCGTTCAGTTTACACGCACAACATGACAAGAGAGGTCTTTCACCGACGCCTTTGTGTGTGAGGGAGCGTGGAGTTTCCCACTTCAGGTTGTGAACGTGGAACCAAACGTGACGGCTGGCTGTGCGGAAGCAGTGCTGCAGTCAAAGCGGTTTGCTGTGGCATTCGACCGAAGCAAAAACGCTAGCAGTGATCTGTCGAAGCCAGTTATCGCGGCATCCTTGTCATCATGATCTGTTGGCATGAGACAGACACAGTTTGAGTAATCACCCAACACTGACAACTCACATGTTAGACGCCCTCCTACATATAATGAACTACCAACAACCAATACCCACACACCTGAAAAGTCTTATGAACAGTGCCCATGACACCTGTTAAAGTTAATTCACCTGCCAGAGAGGTTCCTGCCCCATCTGCGCCCCAGCGGCGTTTTCGCATTTTGTTCGTGCGCTGCACGGTCGACACGCATGCGAGTGGGTTACTTCAAGGGCGAGTGCGCATGTGCCACCCATTGGATTTGTCTTTTCTTCTTCTGGTTTATCTGTCTGTCTGTCGCTTGCTCTCCTCACGTGGTGCTGGTGGATGCGATAGGCAAACAGAACTGCATTTGATTCCAACGAGCGAATCTTTGGTTCGTAGCAGTGCCAGACGCAGATGGAGAGACGACCCGGTCGTGGCAAATGGGAGAAATGCCAAGTTGAAGATCGCGAGCGAGCGGGCCTCATGTCCCAGTGGCCGGAAGCAAAACGTGATGACGAGGTGATCCACCAGACCAACCCAACAGGCTCCGTGCAAGTGCCTGGGAATTCGAGCGCAAAAATGACTGAACACTCTGTCGACATCCAGTTTTTTTTTCACCGATTGATTGCTCCCATTGGTGTGTCCGCAGTCAGAGCCTGGAATCGCGTGGCTTCTGGGAGGGGCGAGTCCCGCCAAGCAGTTGGTGCCATCGCCTCTGGGATGGTGCTGTTGTTGGGCGGTTGACAAAGCTTGGAGAAAGGTCGTTCTGGGGTGGTTGGTGCACTCAACGCACCTTTCGACTTTTCCATGTGGTGGCGCAAGTGCAAGTTGTGCAGAAACCTGCAGCCGCTGGCAAAAGCGGTGGTTGTGGGTGGATTTTTCATTTTCCCATCTGGCCAGTGCCGTTAATTGTTGACTTGGGAAATGTATGGACCCAACTGGGTGGTGCAGAGACATGGAGAGCAACTGACTGGGTAGAAACGCTGCGGCACCTTGAGCCTCCGGAATTGTTTACCTCAGTTGCTGCTGTGGATTTGCACCTGGCTTTGGTAGGTATCGCGCACTCCCGCATGCGCTCTTTCTTGAATAAAAATGGAACCTTTTGTCGCGATCGGAGCTGGTGAGGGGCTCACTGCGACTGCGTAAGCTAGCAAGTTGTATGGGTGGGTGTCTACAACCCCTCCAGTACTTCCCTGGCTTTCTCCTACGGTGTGCTGTGCTGGCAAAACTCACTTGGTCGCTTTGGTCACCAGTTGGTTGGTGGCTTCTTTCGTTAGGGCTTCAACGTTCCGTCCATTTGATTCATCCTTCTTGGGCGCAAGTGAGCAAGTGAGAGGCAGGCAACTGAGTGGGTGGGTGTGACGGAACATCCGTTCTTTTCCGCTTTTCCTCCAGTGCTCGGCCAGCCATTTAACGGGTTCCCACGCCTCCCACACAGCCGACCAAAGCCACCAGCTTCCCCATCGCCAATCAACACCAGCACCAACTCATCGCTGCTCAGAGTCCCCAGTTGTTTTGACGGTTGGTGTGGGTGTAAGCAACCAGCTGCAGGTGCCAATCGTAATCGTTTGATGGGATTTGCAGGCTTGACGCGTCGACCAAGAGAGAGAGCAAGCAGAACCAAAAACACCAGCACTAGCAGCCTTTGTCCAGGTGGAGATCTCGTACCTTTGGACCTGAGACTGCGACCTGCCGATCTGCCAATCTGCGACTGATCCTGATACGCCCTTGCAAGCCTTTGGGTCGCCGTCCGGAACTGACTGGATTTTCGTTTTTCCTGCCAGTCTGCCTTCCCGCCGTCCACGTCGGAGATTCAGTAAAAAGCCAAAAGCGAGATGCAACATCGTCACCAGCAACCAACCCACCAGCTCAATGCCCAGCTTCAATACCGCTTTTCCAATCATCCTCAAAAGCCCAAAATGGCTGAGTCCACCCGAGATCCCAACGGATGGCGAGGCAAATACTTGCGCGCTCTGCACATTTGTCCGCCCGAACTGAGCTTCCAGCGCACCGCCCAGACCAAGAAACAACAGAATCCTTCCTCCAAGTCCAAGACCAAAGCACCAAAGCACAGCGACCTGCCAACGCCGTCAACAATTCAAGATGACTGTCATGAGACAACACCCACGACGAATGGGACAACAACGACGCCTGTGACTTCCTCGACTTCGTCAAGTTTGTCGGCGAATCACACGCCACTGTTGAAACGCCGCAACAGCTTTGAGCACCAGTTTCTTCGTTCGGCTACCCGTGTCGCGATCTCCCACACTTCTCGTCGCTTTCGTCGGCGCTGTCAGACCGAGATCGAAGAAGACTCGGACTGTGTGTCAGCGCCCATCGAGATTCCGTTGGCGTCACGTAACAGCCGACGAAGCCAGGATCAAGATGACGACGACGAGTGCGTGCCGAGAGGTTTCAGAGCCACCTCCTGTGACGACGATGAGCCCCTGGAAGAGCCTGAGGAATGCGACGAACCAGAAGATGAACAAGACATTTTCGAAATGGAAGGAGTGCCCGGCGCTGCCTGTGTCAAACGGTCGGGAGGTTCATCTGCCATTCCTATCGTATCACATACTAGACGACCCACACGCGACGGGCCCGGAATCGACGACGATCAAGATGATCTCTCGGCGTCGTTTGTGCCTCCACATCAGCTCGTGGAACACGACGAGTTTTCCTACGAACGAAGATATCGCCGACGCTGTGCGTTGCGCATTTAGTCGGCGTCGTGTCCAGAGCAGTGTGCTCGTTTTGTTTTTGTGTATATGGATGTTCAAATGTGACTCCAAACGAGGCTATTTAATTCAACATGGAGCGTCTTCTGGCGCCTTTTCCGCTCTCCACCGCCCTCGCATCTCTTTTCATGCCTTTACACTGAGCTGCGTCGGCACATATGTTGATCAGACCGTTCTCATTCACTTTGCTCTGCTTCCAACGTTGCCTCTAAGCATCAATCAGCGTAAACTGCACATCCTGATCATGAAAGTCGATCACAGCGTACAGTTCCCTCTCCAAAACTCCACTGAATGCCACTCCCGAGCTCATGCCGTTGCGTTCGAAACGAATCTCGTTGCTTTCACGGTCGAAAACTGCGGTGAGCGTGTCTCCTTTGAAAAGTCCTCCAATCTTCTGACGGAAACGTTTGCGGCAGTGTGATAGCTCGCCATTGTTGGAACAGCAAAACCAACCACATTTGTGGTGATTCTTGTAGTCGGGTTGGAACCTGTTCTTTGGCATGAACCCGATCATCGCGTCACCATAGTCTCCTCTTTCGTCAAGCCGCACAGTGAATCGCTCACAAGCCTTTCGCCTGAGTTGCATCTCATACACTTTCTGGTCCGTTTCTTGCCAGGCTGCTTCACGCTCTTTCAACAAGCCAAGTCAGACAGTTTGTCCGGTCATATATTCACTTAGAGCTTGTTTAGAGCATTCTGGTCGAATGGTTTGTGCGAGTATGGTTATGAATCTGCGATCGCCATAGACAAAATGCGCCTCAATTATACAACAGGTCATCTTGGACAGCAGACGACGTTGAGCTGTTCATTTGAGCTTTGCGGTCTCTACCCAGACTCAGGAAATGGGAAAACAGTGAACGCTCGGCGCGTCCCACCATCACCACCAGTGGAAGAAGAACCAATGCCAACTCAATTAACCATTGGGACCAATGTATTGCATCATATAGACCGTAATAAAACAACCAAACCGAGACCGTGGGGGGTCATCTCTCTTCTCTCGCGTCTAGCCCAAGTCATCATACATATCCTCCACGGTCGTGGCATTGGTGAAGAGACAGCAATTCGTTTTGTCTTTGGTCGGCGACACCAAAGGATACAATTCGCCTTCTTTCGGCATCGCACGGTCCTTGAGGAAGCTGTCTTGGATCTATCATGCATCTACGTCACTCATCATGCCAAGAAACCCAAAGATGAGCGCAACTGCATGTCGACTTACCCAAAACTGAAGCATGTTCATAAGCAAAGGACAGCCAATCATGACGACCAATAGCTCCACACGAGGATACGAACGAATGGGGAAGAACAACATGGAGGCAAACCATCCGAGAGGGTTGCGACACGCATAGATCAACCAGCTCACCAGGATCTTCATCGCAATCAAAATGCTGATCCACGACGTGCACTGCAGAGCCCACACACTGACCACACAAATACACATCAACCGAATTGGTCAAAACACAAAGCTGAAGGATTGTTGGACGCCACAACGCACCGCAACGACGGCGGATGTCCATAACGACCAGGATATTGAAGACTTGGCCAATGGAAACGGTGCTGGCGAAGCAAGCAGAAAGCAAATGATCACCGATTTTAATAGATTTTCATGAGTCAGACCTGCAGATATTCAACTCACCGCAAGTTTGGTGGTCAGACGTAGCAGGAGAAACGCGATGTACACACCAAGCGTTGTATCAATGAAGAAACTCAAGAAGTAGTAGGCGCACTGAAAATGCACAATCCATCCATCCATCCGACAGCTACTTATTATGACCAATCATTCAAAGAGTCCAACAGGCAAATGCAATACCCAACCTGATCGGCGCCATCCACATGGGCGACAAAGTCGGCAATCAAAATGGAGAAGACGAGGTTAAATACATGAACAAATCCAGCTGAAAAGCCCTGTTTGAGCGCATCCAAGAGCCAGATGCGGAACGGACGACGAGGCTTTTCGGTGATCCACTTGCCGTACAAGGAGCACAGCGCCACGACACCCAGAACCAGTTGCACCAAGTTCTCAAATGGGCCCGAGAGCACGCGACAGCTGGCTTTAGCGGACGAGCCAGCGAGTGCAGGTGAAGTTGAAGCAGCCGAAAGCACGGAAAGAGACGTTGCGGAGTCGTGCAGCCATGCGTCCAGTTGGGAGCGCAGACTGCGGGTCGCCATCGTGGCAAATCAGAGCCGAAGAGCAAGAAGAAGCCGTTGGAACGCCACGCTCCAAGTAGCTCGTCCTTCTTTGGTTATTTATCTGTAAACAACTGCTTGAGTTGTCTATTGGGTCGGGGTTGCTGGGATCTGAAGATAAATTACGTTCAAGAATGAAAAGAAAGAAAAACCACAAAGTGAAAAAATACGGTTCCAAGTCACTGGATTGGATAAAAATGGTTCTTGCCGTGAAACTGGATTGGTGGAAATTGAGCCATGAGACTGTGACGCTTTGGACTTGTTGAAGCACGATGGGCAACAGACGCATCCGATTGGTGCGCTGCGTTGTTCAAGGGATCACGTTGCATGGCATGTGTATATACATTGGAACCAGCGAAAAAGTGCACCAGTGAATGGACTCAGATGGTACTCAGCGGAATGGACTCTTAAGCTGCAGGCTGCATGTCGCGATAGAACAAGCGGTGGTCAGGATCGATCTCTTGGAGCTTTGAGTAGAGTTGCGCGCTCTTTTTTCGCCAACTGTCAACCGAAAGTCAAGCAATGACGGCATCAGAATGAGGTCCTTTGCGTCACCTGAGAGATTCGTTTGGCCAAAAGAATATCTCGCAACTCACCTGGAGGCCGAATCGTCATCTCCTTTGCCTTCAGCGCTTTGCGCCAGTCTTTTGTACAGAAAGGCGAGCGTGTTGAGAGCCCATTTGCACTGGGACTCCATGTCCACCAGCTCCTCCATCCACTGGATCTGTTGCTGCACAAACTCTTCCCAAGCGCCGTCGTTTGACTTGTCCAAAGCGTGCTGCATGCTGGTGAACAACCAGCGATAGTAAAACCACGCGCTCTGGTCGTCCGGTTCCGTGAAAACAGCTTGTTGCACCAACTCGATCTCTTCATTCAACGATTCACTTGTCAATGGGCGTGGAAGCAGAATGCTGCGATGGTGCAGAGCCTGGCATCAATGGAGAACTCAATAGGTTAAGGCGGCAACGAGGTATTGTTCCAGTGGTATTATCTCCGTTTCTCACCGAGTAATTGGAGAAATTTTGCTCAATCTTCTCCGTGGAATACACAAACTCTTCTTCCGGAGAGATGTTGGCGAGCTTAGCAACGTGGCGGCGATAGTTCCAGCAATGGAAATTGCGTTCATCTTGAGCCAGCGCACAAACAAACAGACAAACAGATGATCAAAAAGCAAGCCTTCTTCGCAGTGAGAACAGCGTTTGTGGCTTACCGAGATTGAGAAGCTTGTTGCACAAGCCAATCTCTTGCTTCAAATCACCAACGCCATGATCGATGAGCCACTGGCGTTGGTACCACGTCGAATAAGACTTTGGATTTCGTTGCAGTGCGTCCTGTCCATTCATTCGATCGTCCACCCCAAGAAAGACAGAGATCATTCATATCAGCGACGAGCAGAGCAGAAGACGCAACCAGGGCAACCGAGTCTGGTTTCGTACCATTGTCAATTGAAACTCCCTCTGGATGAGTTGTGCAGCATCTTCTCCCTCTTCCTGCTGCTCTTCTGCAGGCGTTGGGTCGTTGCCTTGCATCTTGCCAAAAACTTTAGCTTCGAGGATCTCGCGGCGATAGCTCCACACGATGTGGAATTCTGGGTTCAGCAGCAAGAGATGGCTGGTCAACGGCAGGAAACGAAGCTGTTTCTGTCCGCTGCGCTTGAGCTCCAGAAACTGACGAACAATTTCGTGATATTTCTGGATTTTTGCCTTCTCTTCGCGCTTTTCTTCCTCGTTTTTAGCTGCTTCACGCGCCTGAACTGCGCTTTTCACTCGACCATGCATGGCCTCTTGATCCTTGTTGGGCAACTTCGAATCTTGGACACTATTTTCTGACCAGGTTATTGTGTCCAATTCTCCATGATCCCAGACAATTCCAATCCAGGATTCTGACCATTGGAGATTCTGAAGAGACACACGCAGCCTTCCTAAAAGGATGGCGCTGATAATGCTTTGGGCACGGCTGTTTCGCAACACTTGCATGGTGCTGGGCTACGTCTACCCGTTGTATGCGTCGTATGAAGTGCTGGAGAAGAGAAAGTTGTTGCTGAAAAAGCAGAAGAACGCGGCAGACAGAGCTGCTCCGGGTCGACATCAGCATCAACGACACGATAACAGCGACCCTCCACCCAAAGATCCCGAGTCGGCGCTGCTCGAAGTACGAGAAGAAATGATCGAGTGGGTGACTTTCTGGGTGGTCAACGCATGCTGGTGGACATTTGAGACGCTGGTGGAGAACTCGATTGGCAACTTCACGCGGCTTGGACCGGTGTACTTCGGCCTCAAGATGCTGTTTCTCGGGTGGCTGGTGCTGCCATGTTTTCACGGCCACCAGATTCTCTTCACGCGCGTGATCGCCCCAGCATTTGTCGTTCATGAAAAAGAGATCGACTCCGCGCTCGATCAGCTCAAGCAAAAAGCCACCGAGAGAATGGCCAGCGTCTGCAAGGAAACGGCGCAGTTTGCGTTGCAGACCAGCTCCAGCTTGCTATTGCAGGGCCAACAATACGTTGCCGCTCAACTGTTTCAACAGGCTCTCGCCAACTTCCAGCTGAGTCCACGCCAGAACCAGAAGGACAAGACCGAAACTACCGATGCCGAAGCAAGTGCAGACGCCAAAAACGTCGTCGGTGGCAAACTGGATGGTACTCGCATGGCTTCCCTGTTCACGTTTGACCAAGCACCTACGAAAGCGGAAGAAGCGTCCAGTGCAACCCAGCAAAAGACCAGCAATTCGAAACTTCCCACACGTGACAAAGATCAGAAAGCATCAGGCGGCACTTTGGAGCAAACCGTCACCGCTAAACCTGGGGCTACTTCACAGATGAAGCAGCTCCAGGAGCCCCAAGCCAGATTGACAACGAAGCAAACGGATCGAGAACGAGATCCTGACGTCAAATCCCCACCATCCCAAAGCGATCTTCAACGCTCCGTGTCCAAAAGCACGGAACTGGTCACTCACTTCAAAAAGCTTCTGATTCGAGGCTTTCATCTCAAGTACCATGCCACCAATGAGCTGGTCAAACGACGCATGTTGCGTCTCAAAGACGCCAACTCGCGGTATCTCATCTTCGAACGAGACGATTCCTCGACTTCCTCTTCAAAGTACGTCCGACTGCTGATTCAGAGCATTCGCAACGTGGCTTCCATGAGTCACGACGCCCTCGTCAAGAAACAGCTCATCGGAGTTCAAGAAGCCAAGGACAAGGAGCACGAAGAGCGTTGGTTTCTCATGGAGACTGACGCACTGGGTCTGTTTGTGTTTGAAGCCGAGTCGCTCAAGACTCGAGAACTACTCGTCGCGGGGCTTCGTCTGCTTGTGCTAGAACGAAAACGTCAAGTGCTGCGTGTGTTCACCGCGCTCGAGACCCTGACCAATCGACGTTTGCAGCGAGAAGCACTGGGACGTTGGAGCGACTACTACTAGAAAAGAGATTACTAACTTAAACAGATCGTTAATGCAACAAGCTACTTCCTCTCACTTGATCCCATCTAAAACTCGAAATACAACACCCCTTGCGACAGACGACGTTTTCAGTGCCGTCGCATGACTCGTGCGACGATGATCGTGATGTCATCTGGCATGCCTCCACCCCACATCAAGTCGTTCTCTTTGGCTAGTCGAGCAAACGGCGAGTCTTGCATCGTGTCGAGCGACAGCTCGTATGCCTTTTCCGCCAGCTTCCTGGCCATGGCAACCACTACAAAGCAACACCAACATCCCATCCATCAGCTGTGACCCCATAGTCGTCTATTATCACAATTCTCCAAACCACTCACCTCCGCCTTTGGCTTCTTTGCTGATGACTTCGAGCAAAACGTCCTCGTCGACGTTGTCAAACAAGCCATCCGTTGCCAATACAATCAAGTCACCTTCCGTCACGGGCACTCGCAAGCGAACGCCGTTCTCGGGGGTCTCAAACAGCGGCTTTTCCTTGAGCGAATTGCCTTTGACATCGTCCGAGAAGTCGCTACTAACATCCGGACCGGCAAATCCAAGCTGTATCAAGGCAGTTTACAACCACAGGCTGTCAAAACAAGCAAGAGGTTCCCTAAAGCGCTGCAGTGGCTCACCTGGAACGGACAGTTGAAGTAATGTAGTTGCTGCGGAGAACGATACGAGACCTGGGCATCGCCTGCAGTCTGACTGCCGCTTCGACGCAAAGCACTAAAAGAATCGTCCGCCTCTGCTCTCTTGCGCGCAAGCGATGCGTCCAGCGTACCCTGTTTGCGCACACGTTCCGGGTGGGTCTGCTTGTCCTTGACGATGACAAAGCCCGAGTCGCCGAGGTTCACGGCATCCAATTCGCCCACTTGCGGATCGATGGTCAGAATGCACGCGGTGGAGCTTCCAACGGTTTCTTTCTGCAACACGTTGTGCCATGCAGCGTTCAACACTTCGAGCGGATCGATTTTCTTGTGACGCACAAACGAAATCTTGGTTGCATCTCGGGCCGCTTGCATGAGATCCTGTGAAAACTGCTTGGCACTGACGCCGCGTTCAAACCATGAGCCCACACCATCGGCGACGCCGAGCGCCAGCACATCCACGGGGCTGTTTTGCTTGATCTGCTTGATCTCTTCGTTAGCGACCATCGCGATGGGATTGTGACTGAGCTTGGACTGGGCCTCCATCTCGGCTTTTTTGCGTTTGAACCGCAGCAATTCGTCCACTTGGCCCAAGAAGAATGCGTCTTCGCCACCAGTTTCGGTCTTTTCGGGGTGAGGAATTGACACGGCGTAGCAGCGCAGATAGTACGCCCATTCGTCTTCCGTTGAAGTCGCACTGTGCCATTCAAAACATCGTTAGAGAAGAACCACACTACACCGCAGACAGGCAGCAGGCAACGCACTCTTCGCCAGAGGATTCCTCCAAGGAGGTGTTGGTGGGGAGTCCTTTTCGCGGCAAAATCAGGTTGATGTAATCGGATTTTGCGCTGGAAGGAGCCACTGCTTTTTGGGTTTCGTGGCGATACAGCAGCGACGCGATGTCAATCAACGAGACGGTGCCAAGCAGTCGGTGACCCTGCAATACGGGGATTTCGCCTCTTCCGGATACGGCCATGATGGCTCGACACTGCAACGACAGTAGTGCAATCAGCGCTCTTCTTGAGCCAACAACCAACAAGTGGACAAGAACGTACGCTCTCAAGTGAGTCGTCTGGCGACACGTACAGAATGTCTTTGGCTGGAATCGCAAACTCCATGACCTGCCAATCACCATCACCTGTCACCACTCCACCCCAGTCGCACAAGCTAGCCAAGTAGTTTTAGTGCCTCGTACCTTGGCATTCCACGCTGCTTTGGTCGGCAAGTGTTCGCTGTCATCGTCATCACCGCCTTCGGATTCCTCTTGTTGTGCGCGCAGCAGACTCTGCAAGAGTTTCTGATCGGCTTCGTTGCGATCCCCGCTGTACAAATCATCGAGCAGTCCACTGCCAATGGATTGCTCTTGATGGGCCTCCAACAGCGCTGAAGTCGCGACCATACTCTGCATCTTGGCGATGCGGTCCAACACAATGTGGTTGGTCAGCATGCCAACGACTTGTTTCTGGCGGTCCACCACAACCAGCGTGCCCGAATTTTCATTGCGTGCGAGGTACTGCACGGCTTCCGCCAGCGTCTGGTCACTGTAGATGAAGTGGGTCTGCTTGGTTCGAAACTGACGAGACACTGCAAGGAGATCGGCAACAGTCATGCGCGACGGGGATCGAAGCATGCCGTAGTGACGCACCAGACGATGATGCAAATGCTGGTGATGCGAATGATGGTGATGGCGATAGATTAGCGCATTGCCAGTACGACTACCATTGCCCATGGCCAGTGACGTCGCCAACAAACGCGTTCGGAACGGAGACGGCGCTTGACGAGACCAAACGTGAGCCGCACGCTCATTGGCGACCAGAAAAACCTTCGAACTGCGTGCATTCAGCAGAGTCGACGACGCAGCACCACGCGACGCCGCCAAAAGACTTCGCTTGGGGCCCTTTCGCGCGCGAAAACAATTCGAACACGTGCGCTGCATCGCTGCCAAGACCCAGTCAGTTCGTGAGCCAGCCAGCTGCCGCGTCGACTTGTGCTTTCAGCGTGTTGGTGAGCCTGAGCCTGAGCCTGAGCCTGAGCCTGAGCTTGAGCTTGAGCTTGAGCTTGAGCTGTGGGGAGCCTGCACTTTTGAAATAAACGGGCTGGCCCGACTAAGTACGAATCAGGCGCATCATCCGTCAAAAAGAGCCAGCCTGCTGGTTGGCCACGTCGGAACTCTTCGGAACTTAACGAAGAGCTTCTGGCCAATGATACAAGCGTTAGTGGGACATGGTGCGACATGATTGGTCCAAATTCGAACTCTAACGGTTAGGGTCGTACTTAGTAGCGATCTTGAAGAGACGTGTTGCGTCAACACTTGCCGTCCATGAGACGGTCGTTTCGTGTGCTATCACGAACGCAGCTGCATCCCGGACCTCAAACGGCCCCCTGACTAACTATTTGGCATCCGCAGAACGTGCCAAGTGCGTTGCCCATCCTCTCTTTGTTGTTCGTTTCCTCAAGATCTCACCGTCGGTGGGTGGGTAGACAATACTCTTGTGCTGTCATGTGATCGTTCGAGCCTCTTTGGTGGCGATGACGATCAGATATCAGAATGTCTTCCAATTGACCACGATGGACTCTGGTGCGGGATTCCACGAAAGCTTGATGAAATGGATGATATGACTTGTGAGGTTCGGAGAAATGCACTCATCCAGCATCAGAGCTGACTTGGTTGGAGCAGTCACAAGCCAAGATCTCAAATGTCGTCCCCAGCACCTCAACTCGATCAAATGTGTCAAGCACTCGACGTTCGCGAAGCCCAGAGGGAACTACTGGAGACGCGAATGCGAGAGATTGTCATCAACATGCTGGCTTCCGAGGAGTGGCAACCGGAAGAAGAAGGCGAGTTTTGAGTTATCTGAGGCTTGTCGTAGGATCAACGTAGTAGCTGACCAGTTGCTTCGATGCCTACTTTGGCGATCGGAACCCGACAGGCTTCGACCGCATCCTGGATTTCATGGGCAACGGCATAGTCTCGTTGCTCGGATTGGAGCCCGGCTTTGGCCGAGTTCGTCCATGTGCCCATGACGAGCTGCGCGTTGTCGCCCGCACCTCGCGCTCTCGACCACAATACGACGATCTATTTCGCTGGCGAAGGAGCTTCCTGCTTCTGCAGCGCCTTGGGCACTGCTGCGTGTGAGCAATTCTTGGTTCTAATCAACGCCAATGGACAACGACGATGAAGACTACGATGATGACGACGGGGTGAAATGCGCTGGTAGTCGGAAGCGTGTTGACGACTCGTTTTGACAGGCGCACGAGACAAATCCGTTTTGAACTCGAGGGCAAGTCCTTGGTGTGGCATTCCGCCACATTCTATGCGCTAAGCTATGCCCAGTTGTGCAGTGCGTTAGAGGATCGTTGAGTTTGCAACTTGGTTTGTTACTCTTGAGAAGGCGGTCATCCTCCCACGAGGTCGTGTCCGTTGCATCGGATACGCTGCTCCTCGTCCCAGAGAGAACAATCTCTTCTCCTTATTCCACGAAGAGTCGACAAATGAAGCGAAAGCAGCGCTAATTGCTACAAACGAAGCAAACGGAAGTCGAGGACGCGGACGACGACGAGGTGATCGTCAAGACGGAAGCTGTGCCACGCTTCGACGACGACAAAGTGCGCGAATGCTGCTCTAGCGCCGTCGACAACGTTTTGAATCTCTCGAAGTTCAAAGGCACATTCTTCCATGCCATAGTGTCGTCGGGAAGTTCCAACCGGACCAAAACGGTAAGTATCTGTCCACTCAGAATCGCTCGGCTGAGTGAGGAATGTTGATGTGGTAGTGCTGCTGCTGATGAACATGGTATTGTCAATGGTCACAGGCGTGTTCTTCATTGACATGGACCCAAAGTACTTTGATCGCATTCTGCATTTCTTTCGAAGTGGAGAACGCGACTTTAGCGGTCTTCGTGGAGACCAATACAGTCGTGCTGCCATTCCGATGGGATCATGCGCTTTGCGGGAACAATCTCGATCTATCCGCTGGAAACACGATGGTCGAGAAGCAAAGAGGTGGCTGCGCGTGGGACAGCGGCGTCTTGGGCTGTGCGTTCACCGTACCGCTCGACAAACGCGGTGTGAATGGCAGCGTGATGATGGGTTTCATGGCCAAGAAACTCTTCAAACCCAACGACGCCAATTTCAACCAGGGATGGTTCCAAATCATGAGCAATGGGACTCTTTTTCTTTTCAGTCAGGGAAGAGCCGTGAACGGGAAATATGGGTTTCATGGAGAGGTTGTTTGTGGAGCCAGATCTTTGTCCAGCCGTCGACATCATGGAATTAGATGTGCAGCTCACTCTTGTGGAGGAATAAGTGCCAAAGCAATTGACTGTTGGTCTCTCCAACGTGTCTCACGGAGTCTCGAGCAAAGACTTGTATCCTGCCATAGTTCTCTTTGACGACGAGCTGTTGTTCGCATTGCTCTGCGTTGAGTGGACTCGAGGCGAAGCGGAACTCTGGAACCGTTGGCGTACTTCCCACCATGACAAAGAGCTCCATCTCGCGTGTAAACAAACCATCCACTGTTGTTGTGGGCGTCCTCAAGAAACACTTCCGTGGGCACACAACCAATCATCGCATACCGGCATTAATGTTGCAATTGAAATCGAACCGTGTGAATGCTCTCTCACCACGGGTCTTTCTCACCGTCTGATATCTGTTTATCAGCTACAGATCTCCATGTCAGATTCTTGTCACTGGCTCTGGTTGTCCTGCATTAGCATCCCCAGGCTGCTGCAGGCAGGAGCGGAGAGGTCCTCCAAGCTCTTCCCGATTAGAGTGTACCTGTCCACCGCATCCTTCTTCTTGCTCCTCCTCCTCTTCCATTGACTCGTGGCCAGTTGATCTCACGACAACACAAGAAACAACTCGGTGATGAGAGATATCCACATTGCGCGCAAAGCCATTACAATCAGACCTTTGGGATCGCTCATATCCAGGTCTTCTGCGCCTGATACTGCATCTGACGATGTCCACGGCGACTAGAACAACAGACTTGCATCCTTGCTTTATTGATCCCACTGTTTTCTCTCTTTCTTGCTCTATCCATCCATCCCTCTATCCACCGTCCGTTTCAAGTCAAGAGAATGGTCGAAACAACCAGAAAGAGTTCATCAGCAGTCTATTCAACCCTCCAGTTGGTTCAGGAAAGCAAGTGCTTTCTGTTGACCGTCGTGAACCAACGCCAATAAGAGCTGCAAGTGCTCTTCTTGAGTGAGGAGTGCGTTCATTTCGGGTATTTGGACCCCATTTGCTTCTTTACTGGGTGCGAGGTGAACGTGACCTGATGCAACAAGTTGGATGCGGCAGGTTGGATCATGGCTAGCAACCGCTTTAGACAAGTGATTCGAGCCATCAATGGTTGAACTCAATCCATTGACAATCATTTGATGAGAGTGACTGGAATGATCTTGAAAGCACTTCAGGTTACTCACGTCTCGTGGAGTGTGAGACTCCTCGGAAATGTATGGCTGGAGCAGGTTCGGAAGTTCGAGATCCAAACTTGGAGGAACCAAATCCGTTCTGGCGGAGCTCCAAGAGACTTGTTCTTGGTGCAATTGGCTGTCGGAGTCGTTGAAAACCAACGAATCGCACCAAGAAGCAGTTGGATCTCCGGCCCATACATCGAACAAGGCCCGATCTGTCGGGCCAGAAGTTGGCGTACCTCCAAGGGCGCTTCTGCTTTCGAATCCACCAGGTATCTGGACTTGGCGATGGAAAAATAAATCATGAGTGGGCTGATGATTCGAACAACGACGTCGACAGATGAGTTGCTGCCGTTGTTTTCGAAGCCGTCGTCGCTGCCGATTACGCTGAACTGCTCGCACGCATTGCTCTAGGTCGTCAACTTCTTTTCGCAGAAAGTGCAAATGCCTTCGCTGCTTTTCAAAACAAAACGAAGTGGAGGAATCTGAGGCAGAGGAGGAAGACGAAGACCTCTTTTGGATCTGTTGCCGAGGCAGCAGGGGCCCCCGCAAAGACGGCTCCGCGCGACTGCCTTCGCCAACCTTGAGGTGGTGAGCTTGCAACTGCTCCGAGCCCTGCGCATGGCATTCAAACAATTGCATCAGCTCTTCGCCATCGAAATGGTCGAGAAACTCGTTGAGGTCGTTGTGGTCCATGTCTTTGCGGATGGCGTTCAAGTCGAAATGTGAGGATCTGTGCCTGGAAGACCCTCGAAGTAAGGTAACCGCTTGGCCAGTCACTTGGTTACTGAGCGCGTGCTGGACAAGACGAATCTTGTCAGAGTGAAGCCAGGTACCCAATGAGTTACCAGCGCTGAGGGTCTGCCCATGGTTTCTCGTCGACGCCACGATCGACGATCGGACTCCACCTCAGGTCCAGTGCATCCGTTGGACGATCTTGAAGTTCGACCTGCGAAACTTCATACTGACCCGCTGCTTTACTTAGTCGCCACCTATGTCATCAAAAGAAACTTGCGAGCGGAGATGACAGTTGCCTTGACACGATCGATGGACTGAGTCCTGTTCCACACGCAAGTGCCTGCCATCGACATGCTGGCGGCATCTTGGATACAATTCTGCTGGATTTCTCGTAGCCAACGCTCAGAGTACTTTCTTCCATTTTGTATTATTTCCAAGCAGGCGCAGTCATCACTTGTATCAAAGTTGACTCTCCAATGGACCCTCTGGAATCTGATTGAATGGTGAACACACATAGCACTTCGAAGTCGACACCCCGCCCTCCTCGTCTTTCGTCTTTGTGAGCCCTCAGCCACAACTCCGATCCACCGTCTTCTCTTCGCTCCTGTTCTTGACGAGTCAGCAGGCCAACGTGAGTTCTGCGCGTTTGGATCATGGCCCATGACGTGGAACGATTGTGGCCGCTACGTGCCGCGGGTTCTGATCCACCTGGCACGATATCTCTTTGCGAACGCAGTCAAAACGCCCCGTCAGTGTGCTGTCCGTCGTCAAGCGCTCGACTGCAAAGGCTGTTGATCGCTTGGCGAACCCAGACGAAGTGGAGCAATGTTGATTCCAAGTGGCCACGCTGCCAAAAGAGCCCTTGGGGCAGTTGGGTGCATCGTGATAGAATGGGGAGGGTGGGACCAACCCAATCACCACTCATCGACTCGAACGGTCAACGTCAGAGACGGCACGGAGCGTTCGTGTACCACTAAACTCTTGGAAGTTTGCTCACTGTTTGTTAACAACGGTCGTGTCCTCCAAAAACAAAAAACCAGGCAGCCGTGGTCCCCCCATTCCAAGCGAACGGCAGCATCGACATGTGAAAGAACTCGTACTGTACAAGTCCATCAATCTCTTCCGTTGATGCGGCTAGACACCACGAAAGTTCGAGCGCAGAAACAGCAGCTGTGGGTCCTTGTCGACGAAGAAAACGTCCGCCGAGGTCAATGAGAACCAACGTTAGGTGCACAGTGGTCCTGCTCAAGCTCACACATCCAATGCACCTTCCAGTCCGTTTGCACCGTGTGGGACGGCAATATCGCGTGGAAATCGGAGTCTTTCACTCGCGGCAAAGTTTCTCTCGTGATGGAGAGCATCTTCCCGTTAATGTCCCAGGTGATCTTGTGGGCAGCATTGGCAGCGATCGCGTTTCCATCGAAAGCCAAGCAGCTTGATATCGTTTCAATTCTCTTGAAGACGGATGGCACTCGACTTGGCCATAGTCAGAAGTATCTTCACAAACGTAAAGCACTGCTTTAAGTAGTGCTCGACGCTTCTTAGCGGCGTGGATGCCTTCTGGTCCAGTGGTTTCTGGTGGCACCAGAACAGAGAGGACAGTCGTGGCACCCACCGTTCTGTGCTCTGAATGCAAGGTGTGAACCATATGCCTCAAGATCTCCTTCACCCTTCCTCAATTGGCTCCTGTCCAAGCGAAGAATCTCCTGCCAGCTGTGAAGTCCCATCATCACTATTAACACCATCACTATATGAATGGAAGGTCCCAACAACAAACCGAATTGGGCAAGCCTTCTTGCCCCTTCCGTCAGCTCTGCATCGTCCAGCAGATCCAGAAACGCGCTGAAAGCGTCCATGTCTTTGCATGCGATTAGATTGATATCTCTCCAAATGCAACCACCAGACTCTCCGATTCCACTTGTTGTTCCTGCTCGGCGAGCGTCAGTTCTTGGAGGGTTCCTATTGCACGAAAGTCGAAGTAGCAGCAACGCGAGCTTCACAATCTTCAGGATCAGGACAAGACGCCACCGCGCGCTTCACTGGTCACTTGCTGGATATGTTTCCATCACGAGGGTTGGCAAGCGAGAATCGTGTCTCTGGGGCGCAATTGCCCCTGACAATACGACCGCATTCGACGACTTGGGGTGTGTGCACAGTGGATGATGGAGGAGCTCGTCATGCATGTGGTGGAGCCACGGCGCGAACCAAGTCGCTGCAGCTCGTACCATCTTTGGTGCGTCATCGACGGCCAGGCGTTTGGCGGTTTTCACCGTGTGGATCAATTGACCCGCTTGCGTTTCCGTAGCAGGCGTCTGCGTCTTCTCAAGATGCTCTTGTGAGGAAGTTGCTTGCTGCAGGCGAACTATTCGTCATCCTCATGCCGACTGTCAAGAGTCAAGAAGAAGCTCTTCTCAAGTCATCGGTTCATCGGATGGTTCGATTACTCTGTCTGTGTCTGCCGCTAGCTACAAAGCTGTAGCAAGTAGAAACCCAATCTGTTGTGTCTGGCAAGGATGCCAAGAGTTGCATGACGGTGCTGCTAATGTGAGCTGAATATCAACGTGGTTGGATGATATCTCCTGTATGGTTTGTTGTAGGTGATCGTTGACTGATTCTGAGGATTGTGTTCCTACATGATCATGCTGTTGCTGCTCCGATTCACGAGTGTGTTGTTGATCGTCGGATGATCCGAATGCTTCATGGAAATCAGTCAAGCAAACAACACAACTGAAGATTGGGGGGGAGGTGTAAGCTGGAACGCTCAGGGATTGATCAACAGCCTCTGTTTTAGCAGCCAATGACATCTACTCACGTACTGTGCGCTGTTTGTGTTCATGTCATGAGTGACGGGAACAACCCTCACTCCAATGGCCTACGCCACCCCGAATTACTCTGCTTCTGTCGAGTCGGTCGCAGTTCATTGTTGACGCCCTCGCTGAGACTCACCAGAGTGGAAGGCCGCTCAATGCTCAAAGCTCTAATCAACATGCTGGGAACGGTTGCGATCCGATGCTGGCAAAGCTTTATCTGCTCGACTCCTGTCCAGGTGTGCATTTGTGAACTCAACATCAGGTGAAGATGACCAGAATGAAGGCTGCAGCCAAGCGTCTCGCGCATCTTCCGCACCCGGTGCCTGTGCCAAGTCGTTCTAACTCTCAGCTTGGTGGATGAAATCAAGTGCTCTTTGCTGGCTGTCGTGCAGCATCGCCAATTGGTGGTGTAATTGCTCATCTCGAGTGAAGAGAACGGTCATGTCGGCTGGTTGGATTCGATACAGTTCCTCAGTGGGTGTCACGACAGGATGCAAGATATCATGACGAGGGTGGAACCCAGCCACTTCAGACAAACAAAGTTCATCTGATTGATTTGGTTGAAGCATGTTCATCCTCTCTTCATGCCAAATCCTATGAGCAGGTTCATCCGTTGTGGAGCGACAGCGATCTGGTACTTGGTGCAACAGGAGGTCCGAGTTGTCGAGAATGCCTTTGCCGATCCCGAACTCCACAGAATCGCGCCAAGAGGAGGCTTGGTCGCCAGTAAAAGCATCCGACAATGCGACATTCGTCAATCCACCACCTGGCACACCTGAGCTATCGCTTCTGCTTTCGAATTCGCCAGTCTGTTGGACTTCATGACGGAAATGTCTATCTGCGTATTGGCAAGTCGGTCGAAAAGGTTGGCTAAAGAATTGGTGACGTCGACTTCGAAGCCGTTGCCGTCGCCGTTGCCGTCGCCGTTGCCGAAGGTGCTGAAGAGCTCGAACACAATGTTCCAATTCGTCGACTTCCTTGCGCAGAAGATGCAAATGACTTTGCTGTTTTTCCAACGAGTCAAACGTCGAGGTATCTGACGAGGAAGATGCACCGTTCTTGCTCTCTTGTTGGAGCAGAAGAGGTCGATGAGGCTTCTTTGACTGCCTAGCTTTCTCAAAGCGTGATGGTTGATCCAGTTCAAACAATTGCGTCAGCTCTTGGTCATCAAACTGGTCAAGAAACGCGCTGAGGTGGGCCATTTCCTCACTCATGGAGGTCCAGACAGTTTGTGGAGAAAACTGAAGTGAATGCTTTGGCCAGCGATGGGGTTGAGCAGCGTATTTACCACTTCAAACGATCTTCTTACGAGGCGGTTGCCAAAGTGTTTCCTTTCGTCACTGGAACAGTCCCGGTGCATCCGTTGGAAACCCCCAGCAACGTTGAAGCTGGCTCAGTGGGAATCCATATCCTACCTAGTGCATACCTGTGGTCGCTGCGCCAGCCATCACAAGAAACTTGCCAATTGTGATGGAGAACACAACCCCGTTGATGTGCTTGATGACTGAGTCGTCCCACGGGCAACTGACCGACTGGCTGTCGTTGACTCCATTGGACACACCTGGATGGATATTCTTCTGGATTCATCTTCATCTCCCAACCAGGATCGCATGCATCCCATTCCATCCCATTCCATTCCATCGGGGAAACAGATGTCGCAGCAGCACATGCACTTTTTGAACAGGAACAGCCACTTGGATGCACGATGGCGCTGGAATGTATGCGATGAAGTTCGTTTGGAATCGCTGGAGCTAGCCTCTCGATGGGTAACCGGCAAGTCGCCCCACTTCGGAGGCCAGTGTTTACGCACCAACATTCCGTTCCGCACCTCTACCATCGCACGCAGCTGTCCTCAGAATGCTCCCCGTCTTGAGCATTCAGGGAAAGGTCGATGGTGGTATGGACTCCACCCCAGTCGTCAGGTGGCAGGCATCAAGCAAGTTGAAAGTGTATGCCATGGGATGGCTGAATGGATTGTCACTGAGAGTTGGCGCAATCGGCGCTTCACATTTGATCCTGTTCAAGGTCAACAAGAGTTGCAGTTTGCATGTTCACACTAGGACTCAGATTGTTGATTTCATGTCAGCTTGGACTCAGATGGCAGGTTGCCACCTTTGACACGAGAATCAGATTCAGATGGACCGCAGCAAAAGATCGCAAATCGCAAATCGCAAATCGCAAATCGCAAGCCAAAAGATCAGTTTGGACGTCGGCGGCAAACTCTTTGCGACCTCCCGAGACACGCTGCTCAGTCTGGAGGGAACGTATTTCCACCTCATGTTGGCCTCGGGCCAGTGGCCAGTGGCAAACCGACTCAAATGGTGTGTCCGGTTGACAATGGTCTTTGGCGGAGAGGCTGCTGACTTGTTCAACTCGCTTGGAATGCAACGAATGAATGGCAGGTGTCTACTTCTTCGACGCCAATCCCAAGCACTTCGACCGCATTTTGGACTTTTTGGGCACCGGCCAGAGCGAGTTGCAGGGACTGCAAGTGTTTCAGCTCAGCAAATTGCGCAAAGTATCCAACTACTCTCGTTCCGCTGGTGCCACCGATCACGTGGGATGTGCAACGCTGCGGCCGCGATCTTACGCTTTCAGAGGACGGCACGGTGGTCACCAAGCAGAGCGGAGGCAACAAGTGGAACAGCGCCGTGTTGGGATCCAAAATGTGTGTGTTTCGAATCCGGTTGTGTCACGACTGGGTTTGCGTCGAGCGAGTCTTGTCAAGTGAATTGCGTCACCTCCAGTCGCTGCGGATGGTACTTTGTGGCTCGAGACGGCACGCTCTGGTCGGGTGATGGTGTCACCAACAAAAAGTAGCACTACGAGCCATTGAAAGCGGGCAGCATACTCACCTGCCTATTCGACAGCATCCGCCAAGAGATCTCATTTGAAGTGGATGACAGATTCCTGGGGGTGGCATCTCGCAGAGTGTCGTCGGTGTATGATTTGTATCCTGCAGCACAGATATCGACCGTTGGAGCTTCACTGACGCTTGATCCGTGACCAATAGGTCCTCTGGAGGAGTTTGAGAGTTGAGCACCATTGCTTGGACAACCTCGATGCCAGAAAGGGTAGTGGTGTGTTTGTCGAAGCCGTCGTTCCAGCCTGCGTGAGGAACATATGAATGATGGATCAGATGGAAGGGGATGTCGTGGTTCTGACGGAGTCTCGCACAAGTGAGGTGTCGGAGACACGAGCTCGTCGATATGAAGGTGGACGAAGAATGTGCCCGTGCACATGATCGATTGAACCAAACGAGCCTGACAAAACCAACGTGATGTGCATTCCTTTGTGTGCTACAAAAAAGGCATTTCAGACGAAGCTGACAATGCTCTTGCTTTCGAGGCTCTCTTGTTGCCAGTTATGAGAGCGACGCGTCCTTTGAGCGCATATTATGCGCCAAAGCTTTCATCATTGGACCAAAGTCAGCTGCAAGCCCTCGGTGCCGATGATTACTGCCGGATACAACTCGATTGCTCGTGACACACTGCGAAACGCCACACCAAGAGGAGTTCCATCCAATTCGAACGAGATTTCTTTGCGCTGAAAATCATATAGTACCGTCAGTGTGCTTCCAACTTGCATGCCGCCTTCATGGTACTTTTGATTGGTCACGCCGTTGCCAGACCAGATTTTACCATCGTGAGCTGAGAAATACCATCCATAGCGCTTGCAACTAGTGCTGTTGGCATTGAAGGTGGCCCTTGGTGCGAATCCGATCATGACGCCACGAAAACGATCCAGTCGAACGCAAAAAAACTCGCAGCTGGTGGAGCCCAAGACTGCGTTGTTCCAAGTACCACCGCCACTGGTTTTGGTGACCACGGTGTGATCCTCTGAGAGCGTGAGGTGGTGACCACACGATTGTGGATCCCATGAGAGAGGAGGCATCAAGGGCACCTGAAAGTAGTTGGCCAATTTGTGAAGCTTGTTTTGCTGGTGTGCATGCAACCCGGCGAGATCTCGCTCTCCTGTTCGCAAGAAATGCATCAGGCGCTCAAAGTGTTCCGCGTCCATATCGATGAAGTAGGCGCCTACTCCAAGCCATTCACATCAGAGTGAGTGAGTCAATTCCGGAATCTCCCGTGTAGACGCACCGTTCTGGTCGGGTTGCCACATGCCAGACGCCAACATCGCGTGGAAGTACGATCCTTCGTACTTGAGCAGTGTCTGTTTGGTGGTGGAAAAGAGTTTGCCACCAACATCCAACGTGATCTTGTCGGCCGCCTTGGCTGCATGGTCGGCCATTTGCTGCTGGGTTCGTGACCAATTGGCCTCGTGTTCTCTCAGCACTTGGAGTCGCTCGTCGACCAGTTTGGCCACTTTGAGCATCTCGTTGGCAGCGTTTGAGGTCGCCAGTTTGACCTTTTCCACCGAGTTGGCGCACACTTCGCGCAGGATTTGGTCGTTCAGACTCATCCTCAAACAAGATGTGAGCGTTTTCCATCATGGCAGGAAGCAGACGTATGGGACAGGAACTCGCTAAGAAAAAAGCTCTTGTTGACTGATTACAAGTGTTGACCTCTGGATATCGTGCACTTGGCAAGCGTCAATTGCTGTCCCTCTGAGCAAATGTGGGCCGCTGGCTGTTTCGCGCTCTGAAACATTTTGAAAAGCAACACCACGCGAACTGCCGTCCACCTCAAACAAGACTTCTGAGAACTCTCGAGCGCAGAGACGTCACTTCTCTGCGCTCGCGGTCGACGTGCTTCCTGGCTTCAATTGCGTGTTGGCGAGGGCGCCATTTCGGATCTTTTTGGACCACAGCGTGCCGTCTCACATGAAAACGTACCAACCCGTCTTCACGTGGAAGGTCTTTGTGGTATCAATCGACGTCGCAAATCCAATCAACGCAACACCGAGAATGTCATTGGGAGTTAAATGGCAAATTGTTTGCAAGTGGCGGAACCCATGACGGCGCTGTTCCTGTTGTTTCCTCCGCTTTGTTTTGTGACTGTGAAGCCATTGGCCGAGATGTGAAGGTGTGGGCTGCAGCAGGACGGATCCCTCGTCATCTTGAAAGTAGTTGACCTACGTTTGCAGCTTTCGCAGTTGGTCCGGCTGCAACCGTACAATATCGCTCTCTCCAGACCGCAGAAAGCGCATGATCTAGACAAGGAGTTCGGGGTCTATGTCGATGAAGTTGGCACCTGCAAACACCCGAGATTACCCGTCAACTGTGCTGTCCCTACTGTCTCCATGGTTAAGACATATGATTGCAACTCTCCGTCTTGGTCGGGTTGCCATGTGCCTGCTGATACCAGCATCCCATGGCTTTGCATTTCTGGCAGCTTGATCATCGTGTCCTTTGTGGTCGCAAACACTGTTCCACCAACGTCCAATTTGATTCGTTGGTCGGCTTTAGCCGCGTTGGTTTCCATCTGCTGCTAGATCTCCCCTGGTTCTGCGTACGGCTTTGACGGGCACATTCAAATCCTCTGCGACCTGTCGAAGCTCTCGAGATAACTGCGCGGCGGTTTCTTGCATCTTGTCGAAACAATCCAAGCGAACCAGCGCTTGATCGTCCTGGTCGTCGGGGTCCAGGCTCATCCCAACCTTTCCACCTTGGCTGGGACGGGGACCTCTTCAACAGACGGATCCAAACTTGAAGCCGCAGCCAATCTCTCCTCCACAGCCAGATGGCCACATGAACATCTGAAATGGTCTTTCTAATGGTACTCGTGATTGTTGAGATTCCACCCACTATGAACTGGCAGGCTCTCTGCCATCTGCGCCAAGAAAACAGCTGGGCAGCGACCGATTTTTGCCATGTGCTCAACCGCTTTGGGAAGATTCCGTCTCGTCAAAAGAGAGTACAGGAGTAAGCCAGTTCGCTTGCTCTGCCTTTTACACTAATCAAAAGTGCGTTCTGGTCGTGGTAATTGTGGGAAGCAATCGCGCCATAATCGCACACCTTTCCCACTATTTAACAAAAGACTGCAATGCCGCAACCTCCTTCTGCACAAATGAACGCTTCAGGTGTTCCTCCCGGTTATCATGCAAGTGTCAATGGGTCAAAGCTTCCTCCATATCCGTTTCGACCGCCAGCGGTGCACCGACCCAACATCGCCGTGAGTTCCGAACTGCTAGTAGCACGCTGGTTTTCGCCGCATGGCTTTCAAACGGGTGGGGACAACTTTGAGTATCGTGTGATTTGGTTACTGGTGTATTGTTGTGCGCTGTTGATCTCTGCATCCGCAACGGCTCTGGTGGTGCTCGGTATGCTGCATCGTGATCGAGTTCAGTTGATGCGGTCGAGTCTCAAGTTTGTTATATGGGTGTTCTTGCTGGCGACGTCCATCCACGGGTGGGTCGGTCTGATCTTTTACTTTGCGCTGCTCATGCAGATCAAATACGTCGTGGAGAACAAACCCTGGGCCATGAGAGATATCAAGGTTCCACCGCCGCCGTCACAACCACCTTCAGCACCGCTCAATTACACGGCGTTGCTCGATGCGCTGCAGGCGATCACAGGCTCGGACAGTTCTGGATCCGCAGCGGATGGCATTGTAGAAATCATGAAGCAGGACCAAGTGCATGACGGACCAGAAGCGAGTTTTATCTCGAAACTGATCCACACGCGGTCCAATTTCCATTCGAACCTGCTGCTGGTGACGTTGCTGCTGGAAAACATCACGATCGTGTTGGGCTCTTACTGGCTCATGATGACAACGCGTGAACTGTTCCATTTGGCACTGACAACGATTGATCGTGGCGCCAAAAAAGAACTCCGCACGATCAAATACTACACGGGTTTCGCGTGCCTGCTAGCGGTGCTGCTGCTTGGAACGGCTATGTTCATCACGAGTTTGCCACATCGGGGCCTCGATAAATCCTATCGATTTCTGGTCATTGTCGAGTTTTCTATTGGTCTTATTGTGATCATTCACGCGGCCTGCGCGCTGTCGTACCTCAAGCGCAAGAAGCGAACCCTCGAGTTTATCAATGGCAAACTGGTCATGTCCCCACTGTATCGACGACTCAAGAGTCTGCTGACCGTGTGCACAGTCTTTTCGCTGCCATACTGCAGTTTCCAGTTGTTCTTGCTCATGATCTCGGCGAAATACGTCGACAGAATCCCAGACTTAGTGATGGGCGTCTGCACAACGCTGTTCTACCTGTTCGGCACGGCGCAAGCCATCATCATGGGCACGAGCCAAGAATGCTGTTTCCGATGCCTGGCACCTCTGATGCCGACTCACATTCGCGAATCGCCCGAGTTTTTCCATCTGCGTGGCTCTTCGATCCAGCGAACGCTTCGTTTTTACCAAGGAGACAACGCCGTGAAACCTCCAGCGAAAGACAAAGTCATCTTTGTCAATACCGACATCGAGGATTCCAGTGCGTTGTGGGCCTCAGCGGATGAAGAAGTCATGAAGTCAGCTCAGACACTTCACGATGATTTGTTGCGCAAACTTTTGATTGACCACCATGGGTATGAGATAACGACGTGCGGAGATTCCTTCCAGTTGGCCTTCCACCATATCAAGGACGCTGTGGCGTATTGCCTTGCAGTGCAACTGGAGCTCTTGCTAGTGAAATGGCCCGATGGCCTTGAGGGCGTCATGCCGTCGTGTGCAACTCAAAAGGATCGAAAGCTCGGCATTCCAACTGGTGCTTTGTTCAAAGGACTTCGTGTGCGCATGGGCATTCACGACGCCAGTCCAGAAGAAGGCCAGTTGGTCACGGACACGCACCCAGTCACCGGCAAGACGATCTACATGGGCGCGTCTGAAATGATTGCGCGAGATGTGAGCAACGTCGGCTTTGGCGGCCAGATTATCGTGTCGGAACGCATCGCTCAGTGGCTAGAGAACAATTCTGACCAAGTAACGACCAGTTTTTTGCTACGCAAGCACGAAGCACACTCGCGCCAGTCGCTGGGAATGTTTGTTGACTTGTTCGAGTTGGTTCCCAAGCTACTGGGTGCCCGCGTCAAGAGCTTTGATCGCCGCCATCAGGAGCTTTTACAGGACCAGCAAAAGCTGGACGACGAACGAAGCAGTAGCAAGAGGAAGAAACGTGGATTGCTCAATCGAATGAGACGAAATCACTGGACGAAGACGTCGATCGCCGATGACTCGAGCAAGAAGCGACCATTGGAAGTAGAGGCAGACGAAGACGACGAAGACCAAGTTGGCGGACAAGAGATCACCGTACTCGCCAGTGTGACGAGTTCAGATGAGTTTGATCTGTTTCTGTCGCCCGTGTCCCCGAAGCGACGCTCGCGTCTGGTGCGAGTGACGCGCATGGGCACAGGCATTGGGAGTGAGAGCATGGTCTGAGTAGTACAAGCCGAGGTTAAGTGGATTTGACAATCAACGCCACGTAGTTTAATCAATCGTTTCCATGGACAAAGACCTCTCCAGTCGTGAGAAGAAGGTCTCCATAGGCTGCAACTGGAAAGGATCGAAGGAAAAAGAGTTGTTATTTGGGATGTACATCTCGTTTTACTAGGAGTTTACTCTTCGGTGTCAATATGGTGTTGCAGCAGCACGTCAATTGATGGCCAAACACCTCTTCAACCTCAAGCTGGCACACCACACTGTTCGAAACCTCCCATACTATATACCCCTCTTCTTTTCGTTGTGATTCTTCCAGCGAATGTCGATAGTGTAGTGAGCATCAAGTCACTTGCCAAAGGCAATAGTCCAGCATCCTACAACTGACTCCAGCAACCCTATTCGTCCAATCACCCACTTTTCAAACATAGTAACCCTTCGATGCGACGATCTTTGCTCTTGTATAGGGATGCAGGTCTCTGTAAACGAGAAGACTCAGACTCTTTTTCCTTCCACAATGGATTAAAATCTGAGTCCACCATCGTGGAGCGTCATTCCCCGGTTTGTTCTCGTCAACAGCATCCGCACCAAAGGCGGCCACCCACGCGCAACAGCAAGCAGCAAGCAGCAAGCAGCAACAGCAGCCCAACGTCAAGAGATGACGCTGCAGTTCCACACGGAAGCAGTGATCAAAGACACGTCCAACTTTCCCAAGCAATGGATCCTCGCCTATTGCGTAGCGCTGGTCGTGTCCGGCGTCTCGTCCATGGCGGCGGCCATCCACATGTTTGTCCACGCGCGCAAGAAACTGCGAATGACCCGCTCGGCCGTGCGCTTTGTGATCTGGAACTATCTGATCACGACGTCGCTGCACGCGTGGGTCGCGCTGGCCTTTTATTTGTATCTGTTGGGGTGTGTCACCTCCACTTGGGACTGGTTTGTGGCCGAAGACGATGGCTCCGCCAAGGAAACGGCCACCTGGGTCATGGACGACGACACTAACGAGGACGGTCCTCAAGCCGACATCATGTCCAAGTTCATCCATTCGCCGTATCCCACCCACTCCATGGGTATTCTGATCACGGTGCATCTGGAGAATGTTTCGCTCGTGCTCTGCGCCTACTGGATCCTGCTCATCACGTTCGAATTGTTCCGGCTGACGCTCTCCACGTTTGACCGCGGAGCCAAAAAAGAGCTCAAAACCATCGAATGGTACATGCTTGGAGCGTGTTTGTTGCTTGTGGCGTTCATCGGTGCTGGCTTCGTGCTCTGGGGCATCGACAATGACTTGCGCAACGCGTACCGCTTTCTGGCTGTGGCAGAATTGGCGGTGGGTGTTGTCGTGATCGTCTACGCGAGCGGCTCGTTGCTGTATCTGAAGCGAAAAGGGCGTCAACTGGAAGTAGTGCAAGGCGTTCGCATGCGATCGCCTTTGTACCGACGTCTCAAGAGTCTGTTGGTTGTGTGCACAGTGTTCACACTGCCGTACACTATTCTTGAGATGATACTCCTCGCGTTGCCAATTGATGTGGGTTGCTTTGTTCCCGATTACCTTGTTGGGATCTGCACGATCCTATACTATCTCTTTGGCACCGCTCAAGCGATCATACTCGGAACGAGTCAGGCTTGTTGCTTCCGTGTGTTTGCTCCCTTGATGCCTTCCGATATTCGAGACGCCCCCGAGTTTCGTCATCTGCGTAGCACGTCAGTGCGACAAGCAGATGGCAGCTCTGCTGATGGGTCGAGCAAGGGCGTTGAACCTCCAGCCAAAGAAAACGTAGTGTTTGTCAACACTGATATCGAGTCTTCCAGTGCGCTGTGGGCACAGGCAGGTGAAGAAGTGATGGACATCGCGCAGACGTTGCATGACGATTTGCTGCGTCAGCAGTTGGTCAAGCATCGAGGATATGAAATCACAACAGCTGGGGATGCGTTCCAATTGGCGTTTCACAGCATTCAAGATGCTGTGGAGTACTGCTTAAGTGTCCAGATCGAGTTAGTGAAGTTGCGATGGCCATCGGAGTTGGATGAAGTGAATATTGCAGCATGTAAGACCGAGAGACTGAAGTCATTGTCGGTATCTTCGGCTTTGCCAACGCTGGAGCGAGGTCAATTACGGTTGCACCGCTCCGGCCAGTATTTGTTTCGAGGTCTGCGCGTTCGTATGGGTATCCACGATGCTAATGCCGACGAAGGCACATTGGTGCTTCAGACACATCCGGTGACCGGTAAGATGGTCTATATCGGTGCATCGGAGCTGATTGGCCGCGAGATTGGTGATGTTGGTTTTGGCGGCGAGATCATGGTGTCGCACCGCATTGCCGAGTGGTTACGCGTGGAGGAGAACAAGAAGTTGTTGTCCACTCCGTTTGTGTTGCGACGCGTTGGTTGGCATGAGGTGACATGTTTGGAGTTGAGTGTGGCTTTGTTCGAGTTGCTTCCGTCTCAATTGAAAGATCGTGCAAGTGTTTTCCACGATCGTCAGCACGAGTTGTCAGGGAAGATCGATTTTCTCGCTCCAAAGACTCGATCGTCGACAACTGCGACGTCAGATGCAACGCGAGGGGACGACGATGCAGATGAGAGGGTTAGTTCGGATGGCCAGGGTGAGAACTGCGACGAGGAATCGTCTACTTCTGAAGAATCGTTTGTCGATGTGCGTTCCGTGCATTCTGCTTATTCATTTGAGCTCCTGAAATCCCCACATCGCGTTGAGTGTGCAGAACCGGAGCGGTACCTGATAGTGTAGTGTTTGAAGTCATAGCAGTATTTATTCAACGTGTTGACCACAAGCAAATAGGAACCAGGGCGATGAGGTGCTGCCGACCCTCAACGAACGTGTTGTACCTCGTGCAGGATACAAGACGAGGGCTTGAAAATCTGAAGAAAAGGGTTGGAGCGCCATCAACAGCTCCTCGCATCGCAGCCGCCACCACAACCACCACCTGGATGCTGCAAATGTCAGTGTCACACAGTAATCCAATCGACTCCAAAATCAATATATCTTTTTTCTTTCTGGAGCAGCTGGCTCGCCATCAAGCGGTTTGCTTACTCAGCAGAACTCTGACAAATGGTTTTCATCGTCAGTTTGATGATTTCACCCATGCTAGCTGTTGCGAAGGGATGCATCTCTACAAAAGAAGATCACCAAAGGCCACATGGTTCTTCAGTCCCATCACCCAATGAATCGCCACAAGTTCTCTCACGGTGCAACGACATGACGGTGTTTCGAACGAACGCGGTGGTCGGTTCGGACGACACCCCGCGAGAGATGGACCTGTGGGTGGTGGCTTATTGCGTGGCGCTGACTTCGTCCGGTGCCTCCTCACTGGCGAAGTCACTTCACCAGCTCTGCCATGCGCGCAAACGTCTCAACATGACCCGATCGGCCATTCACTTTGTGGTTTGGCACTACCAGATCACGACGTCGCTGCATGCGTGGATCGCGCTGTCGTTTTACTTGTTTGCGATGGCGTACACCAAACAGATCTACGATGCATTCGATGAGGCAGCCGATGCCTCCACCAAAGACTCGGCAGTGCATGCCATGAACGAAAACACGAGCGACCCCAACCAGCAGGCCGATGTCTTGTCCAGACTCATTCATGCATATCACGGTGCGAATGCCACGGGTATGCAGGTCGCCGTCAACTTGGAGAATGTAATGATGGTTCTCTGCACCTACTGGATCCTTCTCATCACGTTCGAATTGTTCCGGTTGACGCTCTCCACGTTCGATCGCGGAGCTCAGAAAGAGCTGAAAACCATCCAGTGGTACACTTTTGGAGGATTTTTACTCCTTGCGGTGCTGATTGGCACAGGTTTTGTGCTTTGGAGCATTGATGATGGCCTGGACAACGGATACCGCTATTTTGCGATGGCCGAATTGGCTTTCGGTGTTGGTGTGATCATCTACGCAAGCGGATCGTTGTTGTATCTCAAGCATAAAGGTCGTCAACTGGAAGTAGTACAAGGCGTTCGCATACGCTCACCTTTGTATCGCCGCTTGAAGAGTCTGATGATCGTCTGCGTGGTTTTCACACTGCCGTACTTAATTCTCCAGACGATCCTTTTGGGGATGACAACGGAGGAAGCAAGTGCTGTTCCCGATTCTCTCGTGGGGATTTGTACGATCCTGTACTATCTGTTTGGAACTGCACAAACAATCATCTTGGGCACCAGTCAGGCATGTTGCTTCCGGATACTTTCACCTCTGATGCCTACCGAGATTCGAGACTCCCCGGAGTTCCGGCATTTGCGTCAATCGTCATTGCAACAAGCGCAGGTCAACTTGACCGATGGACCAAACCTTGCCATTGAAGCGCCATCCAAAGATAACGTG
>JAMFLO010000335.1:0-36464 GCA_027475765.1 Paralagenidium karlingii
TTCTCGGATGGTTTCATCGCGGATGACTCGTTGGCGCGTTTGTTCACGTTCCCGAACGTGTTGATCACTGGTCACCAGGCGTTTTTCACCAAGGAGGCGATGGATAAGATCGCGAGCACCACGTTTGAGAATCTGGAAGACTTTGTGGCGGAGAAGCCGTTGAAGAACGAGGTCAAGGCTTGAGCTGATTTGCGCCATGCCATTTCATGACCATGGAGCAGCAAACAGCTCTGCGTGGTGGCGTGGATGTCTTCATGGCTTGTTTAACTAAGTAGTGAATTATGGTTGGATGGAGGACTCGAATATGTAACATCTAAAAGGCAGAAAGAAACACGAGAAACCTCGTTGAATCCCTTTGGAAATGTGTGCATGTTGTTGTTGATTTGAGCCATTTGTGGCATTGTTTGGTTTCATGCGTTGATGTGCCTTGTTCTTCTCGCAAAGAGCACGCAGAGGAGCGATGGTTTTGTTGAAGGTTGAAAGGGTTACAAACGAACCAAGTCGAAAGTGTGACACCAAATGCGAACAATCGATGCAGGCATTCCACTGGACAGTTTTCTGCAGTTGTTGTCCGAGTAGAAGAGCACAGGTTTGATGTCATGTCAAGGCTTACAGCTTACAGCATTCCAAGTAAACCCATGAGTCTGGCGGTGTAGCTGTCGAATCCAAGCGTTATGTCATCGGAAATCTCAGCTAACGCTACTGGGAATCGTGTGTGTGTACGCTTTTGGATTTCTCATGAATGCTGTGCGGTAACAATGGCGTTTGAACACCCACGCATGCGCTGAAGGGGTGGGATGGGAAGATGACCAGTCCAGTCGCCAAACCTCAACTCCACCGCGGGTTGCGCCAAAGAGAATCTTGACAAAGACGATGAGACCACCACCACCACGACAAGCAGGTCCGTGTCCTTTCATGATCCATGAAGCCGTTACGCTACCAGATGGTGCCGACGCGCGCCGTGTCATACATGTCTCGTCACGTGACAGCCGTGGTGACACGAACAGCAAAGCAGGAGGCTGGCGATTGACTGGCTCAAGCGCTTCGTCATGGACTCTAAAAGATCATTCAAAGCATCCAGCAATCCACGAAAACTCGGAGGGACTTCGCGCCGCTTCTGCTGGGCTCTTGCGTATTTTTGCACTCGTTTCTGTCTGTGGGGGAGTGGGACGGCTTCCAAACCTGAGCGGGAGTGAACAGCGGCAACCAAGCAGAACTTGTGGTGTGTGCGGGTCGACCGAAAACCAAAGCGATCATCATCATCAAAAGGCTGGTGAACTACACGCGACAACAAAGATTCCTTCGTGGCGCTGAGTCTGCGTTGCCGACGCGTTTTGTCCAGCGTTGGGTTGCTTCCGTCGCAAAAGTTGCCTGCCTTTGCCTTTGGCATTCATTAGCTTAGCAAGTCCGCCAGCACTGCGCAGCGCAAGATCGGCGTCATAACCACGTAGTAAAAGGTTGACGAAGCTTTGGCGCGTTGCATGTCCATGCACCCGAATCTTTTGGATGGCTGCCATGAGTGACGCTCTGACGATTTGACCCGCCTGAGTCGTTCCCCCAATACGACCACACGAGAGGGCACGCGTATATCGCGCGCGCGTGTCGCATGCGCAGGTGACCCGGTGACCCGCTCAACAGCTCATTCAACCGTGCAGTGAGTGTCAGCCCAATTCAGTCACAACTGAAAAACCAGTCCAACCAAATAGTCCACCAAGAGCTCAAGAGTTCATTCAAGTCATAAACCAGAGCCACCATGCGCGTCGCCTTCTTTTCCATGCACAGCTACGACAACAAGACGTTTGAACGCGTCGCCTCCGAGATGGCCATCGACCAAGACCACGAGTTTGTGTGAGTAAATGATCAAAGCTTCTAAAGCAGTTGGAAAGCCACCAGACTGACGTCACTTCCTCCATGTATCTGACTTCCATAGCTTTTTCCCAAGTCGTTTGACCATGGACACGGTCGCCATGACCAACGGATTCGATGCTGTGGTCATCTTTGTCAACGACTGCGCTGGTCGTGACATTCTCGAACAGGTGCGAAACAGTTGGTGTTACCAAAATGAATTGAGTAGTGCCAAGGTTTCTCTGACGATCTTCCTCCTGTTTGTCTGTCTGTTTCTGCAGTTGCACAAATACGGCATCAAATTGCTTTTGCTGCGCTGTGCAGGCTTTGATATGGTGGATTTGAAAGCCGCTCAGGAGCTTGGATTCACGGTTGCCCGTGTGCCAGAGTACTCACCACATGCCATTGCCGAGCATGCTATTGCCGTCATGCTCACCCTCAATCGCAAGACCCATGTGGCCCACAACCGTACGCGCAAGTTGAGATTCCAACTGAATGGCCTCATGGGCATGGATATTCACAACAAGACCATTGGTGTGATTGGCACTGGTCGCATCGGCGCCGTGTTTGTTCAAATCTGTCGTGGCTTTGGTGCTCGCGTGCTGGCGTACGATGTGTACCAGAACCCCAAAGTCAAGGAGCTTGGCGCCGAGTACGTTGACAAGCTGGAAGATTTGATTCCCCAGTGCGACGTGATCTCGCTGCATTGCCCTCTGTTCGAGTCCACCCGTCACTTGATCAACAAGGAACGTGTGGAGTTGATGAAGCCTGGTGTGCTGCTCATCAACACTTCTCGTGGTGGTCTGATCGATACCAACGCCGTGGTGCACGGTCTGAAAACCGAAAAGATCGGTGGTCTGGGTCTGGATGTGTTTGAAGGCGAGAACGAGTACTTTTACAACGATTTCTCGGATGACTTCATCGCGGATGACTCGTTGGCGCGTTTGTTCACGTTCCCGAACGTGTTGATCACTGGTCACCAGGCGTTTTTCACCAAGGAGGCGATGGATAAGATCGCGAGCACCACGTTTGAGAATCTTCTGGACTTTATTGCGGAGAAGCCGATGAAGAACGAGGTCAAGGCTTGATCGGATTGCACCACGTACTTACTCCTTACCATTTAGCAGCTGGGTCTTCATCCAGTTGGTTTTATCTTTAGTGATTATAGTCATGCGGAGGATTTTTGAATTTGTAACATCTTTAAAGCAGAAAGAAACACGAACCTCCCCGAGGACACTTCTTGACAAACCCTTTGGACTGTATTCCGTTCAGTTGACTCGTCACCCAACAGAATGCGGTGGACGCGGTTGGACAGGATCACTCGAATGGTGCTGTCTTTCGGCACGAAACCTGCCTCCCACAGAAACAAACGAGTGCAATCCATGTGGGGAGAGTAGAACCCGAAATCCAATGGTGCCGTGTACTTCGAGACGTCAAGTGATCTATTGGTGGTAGTCCAAAGGAATCGTCCTATTTCATACCAATGCCATGGAACAGATTCAGTTGGTCTCGGCATTTGGGAAGCGGGCGACTCTCCCTCATCAGAGCATTTGGATCCCAGGAGGCTGCACCAAGAGTTTACCAGACGATGAGCTGGTCCTAAGTAGATCGTTGAGAGGTTGATGTAATCGATTCGAATGTGCGCGTACAGCGACAGGATCAATCTCCAAGTGTGAGAGAGTTGAACAGGCGAGTTCACAGCAGTCTGTCGACATTCCGCATCACTGCTTGGATCGCTGTTGAAGTGACTGTGTGGACCTTTGAGCTGATGCGACCCAACGCTTTCAGTTGGTGAAGAGGCGACGAGCTTTATCCGCAATCGTCAGTGATTGGAGTGTGGTTGGGACAGGTGGATGCACGACGGTTGTTGGTATTTGGTTTGGGTCAGGTGAATGTGGAGGTGGACGCTTGGATGAGGTGCATTTAGACTTCAATGAAGATAGCATGAAAGCATGTGGAGTTGCAGTTGCTCAATGTAGTGGCTCTGCGCTGAGTCAGCTCCAAATGCCCTCAAGGGGCTACCTGCACGAGAGCGATTTCAAGTTGGATCGAAGTTAAAACTGCTCAAAGTGAATCCATTCCACCGCGTTGGTGTGGGATTGACCATTGAATCTCACTCTGGAAGATTCTCAACTGGGATGCTGTAGGGCATTCGATCGTAATCCTGATTCACTCCAAGTCGTGGATCTCCTCTGCGAATTCAATTCCACGACATCAACGATCATCGCAACCAAGAGTATGTAAAGGATTCCATGGAAACGATGGACTCAACTGTCGTGGCGGAAGCAGCAGTTCATCGCGGCGGTACTGTCTTCCTGGGTTCCGTAACTGAGCCATGGCCGGATCTTCTTTGCATTTGTGGGCAGTGCGGTCCGCAGGACAGCAATTATCGACACACGGCGTGCCAGGCGCTTTGACAGACGTCAGCTCAAACACTTCAGGTCGTGTGTCGATCTTTGGCGTGAGATCGCCGGCGCGGTATTTGCAGTAGCCGTCTTTGCAATAGCCTTTGCGGGTGCAGAAGATAAAAATGTCGTATTTCTGCTTCATGGAGCAGCCGATTTCCACCAGACACTGGGAGAGTTTGCTATGCGCATGTAGAGAAACGGTGAGAGCGGTCTGGTCTGGAGCGGCTTGCATGGGAGGGGGGGGGAGGGCATGGGCCACAACAAGAGGCAGACCTGTAACAAGGACACAAGTGGCGTCGAGCATCGTAGTACTGCGGTTCGCACGAGAGTTTGCACTTTTCGACGTCTTGTTTCAGACATCCTGGACGAGAAACAGCATGTCAGTAACAGAGCAAACCCATTGATTATAGTCAAAGGGCGACCTGGATGCTGCACTTGAACCATGGGCAGAGTCACCTGTGGTGGGTCGTCCAAGTTTCGTCAGTACCGAACACTAACACCACCTGCAACAACAACAACAACAACTACTACTACTACTACTACTACTACATCACCTGCGCATGGACATCGTCAAGCAGAGATGGAAGATCCATCCCAAACAGCACCACCAGCAACAGCAGCCGTGATCTGCGTCCTTTCATGCTCACATTGAACACACCACCAGGGGCTACTATTCCCAACACGTCTGACGAGGCAGCTTGTGAGTGGGCGTCCAGTTAAGTACGGCTCCCCGTGTGATTGCGATCCAACAAAGAACAAGACAACAGCAGCAGATGCGCCGACGCCATTTGGTTTGTTCTTTGGCGCTGTGTGTGCTTTCGACGACTTTGCGGAGCGTCGGATCCTTCAACTTTGGTTTTGGAGGCTTTGGCGGCGGTGGCGCGCAACAAGAAGTGCAAGATCCACATCATGATCACGTGGATTTCTACGAAGGTGCCGTGTGGGATGCTGGTGCAGGCATGGGTTTTATTTGATCAGTTGATGGGTGGTTTTTCTGTGGGCGTGTGGGACCAGTTCTCGGATTGACGATGGAGGCATCGGAGGCCGACATCAAGAAGGCGTATCGCAAGCTCAGTCTCAAGTACCATCCGGGTGAGTTCCAAAGATCCATCATGATGCCATCCAACCAAACGTCCGGGAGCTCACGCGGTTTTGTCGGGGACGCCGATGGTCAGACAAGAACACCAACGACGAAGAAGCAAATCAAAAGTTCCAGCAAGTCGCGCGCGCATATGAAGTGCTGTCGGACCCCATGAAGCGTCAGACGTACGACCTGGAAGGCATTGAAGGGCTCGAACAAGAAGAACAGGGCCGAGGAGGAGGCCACGCCAGAAACCCGTTCGAGTCGTTCTTTGGTGGAGGCGGCGGTGGTAAACCGCGTGGACCCGACGCAGCGGTGGACGTGACGGTGACCCTGGAAGAATTGTACAACGGGGCCACCAAACAAGCGCGTTTTTCGCGCAATGTGATTTGCCGCAAATGCCGCGGAACGGGCGCCAAGGACGGCAAGACCAAGAAATGCTCCACATGCGGCGGCGCCGGGGTCGTCATGGTGCAACAGCGCATGGGTGCGGGCTTCACGGTACAGATGCAGCAGACATGTCCGAAATGCGGTGGCCGCGGCAAAGTGTTCAAAAAGAAATGCCCACATTGCTATGGCAACAAAGTCGTTCGGGAAGAGAAGACGTTGACGGCCGAGATTGAAAAAGGCATGCCATCCAACCACGAGATTGTCTTCCAGCGCGAAAGCGAGCAACAGCCAGGCATGATCCCGGGGGATGTCATCTTTCGTTTGCATCAGGTGCCGCATGATCGTTTCCGGTGAGTACCGAGTAGTGGTGAAGTCGAGCAAGTGGTGGTCCGTGCCTGCGTTCTTATTTGTGGCGCTTTGGCAGACGAGCAGGCAATGATCTTCACTACGATATGGTCATCACGCTAGAAGAAGCGCTTTTGGGCTACGAAAAGCAAATCGTGCACCTCGATGATCGCCGAGTGAGTCACTTGGCACGCCTCTCACGGGCGAAAATGGATCCTTTGAACGGCAGATGACTGATGTGACGTTGCGGACTGAACCAGGTGACCATCAAGTACAACCAAGTCACCAAACCGTTCGAAGTGCACAAAGTGGCGGAAGAAGGCATGCCCATTCACAACTTCCCCTCGCAGCATGGCGATCTTCACCTCTTCCATTCCATTGTGTTTCCAAACTCGCTGACTTCGGACCAAAAGGAGCTGGTTAAGAAGCTGCTACCAGAGTAAAAAGACCACAGGACAATCCATCCAGTTTACAAACACACACACAAGCACACATCATTTGATTTGTTTTGCAGGCTCGACAAAAAGAGGTTCGACGCGATCCTTTTGCGTTGGCCCCAGAGTTAACCAAATTGAAAGCTGTTCGTTTGCTCTCGATGATCTCATCTCGTCGTCCTGGCAGCAGGAACAAACCGCTACGAAGTGCCATACTTCGGGAGCTGTTGCGATCCTCAAGGATTGTACATCTGCGACCGGATGAAAGCTTCCAGGTCAGTGGGTTCGGGCGCCGAGGCAAAGCCCTGGTCATAAGCCTGTGGAATGCACATGAATTGCATCAGTAACTGCCTCAAAAACTGCAAGCAAACTCATGACAGAACCACTTACATAACTGGCCACCGCCACAGCGATTTGCAGAGACACCTCGCGAATGGTCGAGAGCGGAGGATACACGCAACCGGTGTCCAAGTCACTTTGCTTGACAAGTTTGGCAAGGGTTTCCGCAGCGATCAACATGACACGGTCATCGACGTGAGTGAGTTTGGCCGCAACACACGCAAGGCCGACACCAGGAAAGATGTAGGCATTGTTGCCTTGGCCTGGCACAAAGCGCTTGCCGTTCACAGTGACAGGATCAAAGGGGCTTCCACTTGCAAAGATGCAGCGACCATTGGTGAACGTGTACGCTTCTTCGGCAGTGCATTCCGCCTTGGAAGTGGGGTTACTCAGCGCAAAGATGATGGGACGCTCGTTGATGGTTGCCATTTTCTCACACACCGTCTTGGTGAACGTCTTGGGAATGGTGCACACGCCGATCAAAGCCGATGGCTTCAACAGGTCGATGGACTCTTCAAGAGTCTTGACCTCGGGGCCTTCATGAGCATACAAGAGCTTGTGATGTTGCAGGGAGCTCTTTCGTGACAGAACTACCAGACCCTTCGAGTCGACCAGCCAGATCTGCCCTCGGGCTTCTTCCACGGTTTTGCCCGTCTCTTCGGCAATCGCCAACGCGATCAGATCCGCAATGCCAGTGCCGGCTTCACCAGCTCCCAAGAACAAGAACTTGTGCTCAGAAATGGGCTTGCCACTGAGAGGAACGGCTGCAAGAAGACCTGCGAGGACCACGGAGGCAGTTCCCTGTGCAACAACAGAAGATAGAACGACCAGTGTCAACCCAATGATGCTTGGAGCAAAGCAACGAAACAACAACCATAGACTCACTTGAATGTCATCGTTGAACGTGGAATGCGTGTGTTGATACTTGCGCAACAACTGGAACGCCGTTGAGTTGCCAAAATCTTCAAACTGAAGAAGCACCGATGGGCCATATTTGGCCTTGGCCGCCGTCATGAACTCATCCACGAGTTGTTCAAATTTGGCACCGCGTTCACGCTTTTGGCGCAGTCCCATATACAGAGGATCGTTCAGGAATTGCTCGTTGTTGGTGCCGACGTCAAGTGTGACCGGCAGGCAGTGCTGAGGCGCAACACCCGCGCAAGCCGTGTACAGCGAGAGTTTGCCCACTGGAATGCCCATGCCGTTGCATCCGAGATCACCCAAGCCCAGGATACGTTCCTACATGATCAAACCCCCAGACGATCGTTAGACGCTGTGAATCGAGCATCCAGATAGATGCCGGAATGCCCCGTGTTGGCTCTTGTCGTGCAACTCACTCCATCCGTGAACACAATGGCGCGAATGTCCTTCTCTGGCCAGGCATCCAGAATCTGCGCAACCTGAGAGAGTCGTCACAACGGACAGTTAGTCCAATGCATCGCAGAAAACCAATTCAGTTGCGCTACTCACTCTGCCAAGATCGTTCAAAGAGATGAACAGTCCCCGTGGCGTCTGGCGGTAGATGTGACTGTACTCGATGCAACCCTGCGTATAAAAAAAGCAGCCCGTGAGCACCCAAACACCCAAATCGAATCTGAACAATGATCACTCACTTGGCCGACGGTCGGGGTGTACACAATGGGCATGAGCTCCGCCGTGTTTTCAACCAGCAGGCGGTAGTAGAGTCTCTCGTTGGTATCCTGCCATTCCAAACAGTGTTGGGTTTAGTTTCTCCGTCGTTAAATTGCCCCCGCGCAAAGAGGACACGATAGCTGGTTACCTGCATGTTCTGGAGGAAAATGTACTTCTCCAACGGCGTCGCTTTGGCTCGCAACTGCAGCAGCGCGCGTTTGGCTTCCATTTCCATCGACGACACGCCAGCAGGCAACAGTCCTCGAAGACCCAAACGATCGCGTTCTTCTTCGGAAAACGCCAGTCCCTTTCAGTGGGTCATCCGCAAACGCAGTCACAAAATACATCAGGACTTTTGCCTTCCACCACTGTCAAACAGTCGGCCATTCTTCACCCGCCCTGCATCCGCGGGAAGCAGTGGCCAGTCGGTCCGTCAGTTAGTCCAGCAAACTCACTTTGTTGAGGGCGGGCGCGCGGATGGCCCAATAGCCTTTGGTCGAATCAGCAAAAGAACTCTGCCACCACACACAACGCGTTAACTTTCTCTTGCTGCTTTCCATGATTTTCATTCTCTCCTTACCATGTCTTTGTCTCTTTCTCTTGGTCTCGTGTGAAAGCGCTGAGCTCCTTCCAACTGCTGGCTGCGTGGACGCGTGAAGTGGCCAAAAGCAAAGTGAGCAGGTGGAACGGATCTGGTACACATGAGCACGTGACCCAACAGAAAAATGGGCGGGTGCGACACAGATTTGCACGAAAGAAACCCAACGAAACCCAACCCGTTTTGAGCGAAATACAGAAAAAGTATAAAATCGGGTGGGTTCGGAGCCCATGGTGAAGGCGACACATCCAAGAACCCACCCACCCGTCTAGGCTGACTACACAAAAAGATACCCAGTGGCACGTCATGACTGATTTGTGGTGAAGCATTCGATTTTTTTTTATTTTCTTCCAGCTTTCAGCAGTTCTTTCTGAAGCAAACAGACCAAGCATCAAAACCCAGACCACGTCACCAGGCTGCTCCTCATAGACTCTACAACCTTCGGGAGTATGGCAAATGCTGCCATGCTGCTTTCGCTCAACGCCTCCATGGAAACCCAGCTCCTTCTCACTTCGTTTGCCTGCTGCTCGCATAAGTGTCGAATAGATACGTCAAAGCACTTGGTTTCACTATGGCCGAGAAGAGGAGCAGCCAGCTCTTCAACAGTTGATTCACCGAGGTGATTACGGAGGGTGCATACGTAAAGAACGCTGGTGACAGCAGCTGGTCATTGCATCCAGTTTTGGTGAGGCCTGTGCCGTGTTTTGAAAATGCTTGTGGTGGTGGATTTTCAGCCAATCAGCATGAAGCAGAACCCCAACAACCAAAAGTGAGTGAAGAGCCATGGGGATCAATGTGAACAAGGCGCTCGTACTGGCCAGAAACGGCAAATTGCCCATCTCGGTCAAGCGACTGAATGAACAGATCACTGCCATGGTCAAGTGTATGAAGTGTCCGGGTGGCCCATGGTGAGATGTTGTCCTGAGCAAACAATGCGGTTGAACTGGGAAGAACTGTATCGAAGTTTATGGATCAATGAATGCACTTGGCGCAGGGATGTGCAGGTGATCCTGACCACGGACAAACACATTCATCAGCTCAACAAGGAGTTCCGCAAGAAAGACAAACCCACCGACATTCTGTCGTTTCCTCTGCACGATGTGCGTTTCGTGCCTTGTGACCTGCCAAACAAATCCGATGAAGAGGATAACCAGCAAAATGGCCTTGGATGTTTTGTCATAGATTCGAACACCAGGACAGTTTCCACGAGTGCGAACTAGAGAAGACCGGTGTCTCGGCGATATGTTCATTGGTCTTCCCTACGTCGAAGAGCAATGCAAGGAAGAAGGTTGGTCCAACCCATTCAACCAACTATCGCATGTGTGGTGACTTCTGACCTGCATTCACTCGTTACCGTCGTGTAGGTGTCACATTGGAGTCGCGCTTTGAGATTCTCTTTGCGCATGGCCTCTGCCATTTGATGGGGTGAGTGTTTGGGAGACAGATACTCTACCGGTAATAGAGTTCCTTTCCACCGATCGATTGTCCTCGATGACGTGGCTGCCCGAGTGTGAGACAGAAGAATCCCCCCGAAACACAAAGACGCAGCAGCGTGACACTGTGTTGTCTCGCGCAAGAAACGAGCCAGAACGGTGTTTCGAACCTCTCAACTGACGTTGCACTTGGATCTTTTGGGTTGTTGGGTCGCCAGGTACGATCACGAAGAAGACGCCGACTATGAAGCGATGCAAAAGGCCGAAAACTACATCCTGAAACACCACGTCAAGTATCTACCCAAGACTTTCAAACCAGCAAGTTGAGCTTTGTGGGGTTTTGAATGCGCGATTGCCCATGCGACAAGTAAGAAAGAAGCTCAAGATGCCACAAGTGTAGAGATCAACACAAGAAAACAAAGTGGAAATGCATTCTAAAAGCGCATGCAAATGAACATACAGCTATCCCAATCCAATCCCGTCAAAGGAGGATTCTTGCATCTCGCTTGCAGGTCGACGAGCCGTTGCTTTTCCGGTTTCGCCACCTGGTAACTAGCTCGTAGCTGGGTTGACTTGCTTTTGAGATCTCAAACTCTTCAGAGAGATGGCGGAATGGATGAAGAAGGCAGGAGGTGCACTGATGGAAATGGGGAAGTATGGGCAGTGTATTGTTTGACTGGCGAGTGTTTACTGCTTGCCTTCGATCATTTCGTAGACAACAGAAGTTGCAGTCTTCATCAACATGGTCGTCAACGACACATGGGCAATTCTAGCTAAGAAACCGGCCGAACCGAAGAACAGCACACGACGCACACCACCGCTCTGGTATTGTTCCTTGAACGTCTGGAACACCGAGACCTTCTGTCCAGCCTTGGCCGATTGTTGAATGTGTGCAACCATGACATCAATGGGCAAAGTGCTCAATGAACTGAGGATACCACCCATGAGCGAAGCAGTCATACGTTCTCCAAAGGTCAACTTCTTGTCTGGGTTCCCGCGCTTGAAGAGGATTTCTTCCGAGCCCACAGAGAAGAAGAAACGGGTAGCCCAATCGGCCGTACGCTTGAAGGAGAACACATGGGCACCCTTCATCAAGGCGATGGCACCTTCACGACGAATGACAGCGACACCGACGCGAGCAGACTTCTTGCAAGTCTCCCAACCGCTCATCTTGGTACGGAACACGGGGTCCGTCATGACACGAGTCTTGAGCAACAGCAGAGGACTCAACACGAGACCCTGGATACCACCACCGAGACCACCCGACATGACTTCACAAGCGTTTTGACTGAGCACTTGACGATCCACATATGGTTGAATGGTACGACGCGACATGGCGTGGCCCCACGAGAACACAGAACCCTTGAAAATGGCTTGCACAAAGCCCCATGGGAAGAAACCATCCAAGATACCTGCGAGACCCTTGCCGCCAGTGATTTCTTTGGCCAGCGTGATGTAGGATTCCTGTGGACGCACTTGCTTGACGATCTTGAGGAACTCCAAGAAATGACCAATGGTGATTTCGAAACCCACAGTGACACCGGCACCAATGAGCAATTTCAGACCAGGCTTTTCGGTTTTTGTCTTGACAATGGACTTGTCCGCAGGCGCAACGGCTGCCGAGAGCGCCAATGGGTGCATGGCGATGCGGCTAGCATGGGCGTTGGCGAGTGGAAAGCGCTTGGTGTTGGAGTTGTTGCGGGTGTACGCGCTGATGGCCAAAGGGGTCAACATGTTGGTTGGAATCTGATCGGAAATCGGAAGGGTGGCGGAGGTTGGAAGGAGCTGAAAAGAAGCTCTGTGTGCTTTCTGTCTCTTTGCCAAATGAGCAAATGAGCGCAGGGCTGTGAGGTTTAGCTTTGGCTGGGTGAGTCAGTCAGGTAATCTTTGGATTCTAACCCCACCACCTCCACCTCCACCTCCACCCCACCCACGTAGACACAGAAGACTCAGGCAGGGAGAGAGCGAGAGAGGGGGGGGACCCAGAGGACGCGCTTTTTTTTCTTGCGACAAAGCACCCACCTTCCTAATGGTTTGGTTTGGTGGTGGGCAGTTTCTACCCGCCCAACGGCTGTCCAAGCTCACGGGGCCACAAATCGGGTGGCGCAAACGGGAGGGAAACCGACCTGAAACCGGTCTGTACCGCGACTTTCGAGTGCTTCCGAGCCATACAAAACACGGTGACAAAGATAAGCAAGTGACCTAAACAATGTATAGTGCCCTCACCAGCTGGTGGCAAAAGTTGGTGGCTTTGGCAGCAACTACCGGTTTGAAACGCCTTGTGACCTGTCAAAACAGATGCCACTCCGGATAGCTGATATCACGTGATATCGGGACTCACAGGTCCTTGCCATTCCTGCCCACCTGCCCACCAATCTCCTGGCACCCGCTGGCATCTTTTGGGTAACTGCTCCATGGAACGTGGAGCACATGGCATCAGATAATGAGCTGTCACCGATCAGATGGAAAAACTGGATTCGGACCATTAGTAGATAGATTTCGATGACACCACTTGATCCATAGAGTTGTCTCGTCAATTGGTTTGTCACGGCTTCATCAAAGTGGGCTTGGAGCTTGCTTGTCCTCCAAGCTTGAAGAGGGAGCATTTGTGCCCTGCCCAAAGAACTCAGCCACAACTCAGTATCAAAAACCAGAGGTTGTTGGTTCTTTGTGGTTGTATACAGTGTATACCTGCTGGTGTACGGATCGTGTAGTCATGCAAGACGATGATGGGTGAGTATCATGGCTGAAGCCCAAAGCAACGAAGGGGATGGAAAATGAATGGCAATTGAGGATGCAATATGCTGCTTGGATGCAAAAGCTGAAGAAAAGTTGATGAGGTGGCATACTGTATTGTATGGGATGGTCACTGTTGCGCCGCGTCTTGACTGCTGTCTCGATCAATCATCAGGATGGGACAGTGCATTTTCCACAGGATTGGGAGCTTTGTCGCTTGATTTCGTGTTGTTGGCACGCATAAAAGCGTCCACTGGGCGTTCTGAGACTTGCGACCCTTTGACCTCTTCACATCCAGTGGCCCTCTGGCGTCTGCCCAGGCCCATGACATGGTTGACATCAGCCACAGATCTTCTACCAATGAACGGGTGCTGTCTCGCCACTTGAGCCAACGGGTGCTTCAGATATCTGACATCCATCCCAGAGTCAGCCAGTCAGCCAGTCAGCCAGTCAGCCAGCTTGTCATGTCCCCGCAAGATCTCCTCCACCTTCCCGGTGGTCTCTCTTCACAGTGAAACAATTCTGAACTAGCGGTCTTTGAGCCATGCTGCAACCCCCCCCCCCGCTCCCCCCATCTCTCTGTCGTGGTGTTCTGCACTGCTGGCTGTCCAAGCCATCAAGCAGTTGCTACGAATACGATGTACTAGCTTGATCAGAAGAAACGACCGAGTGGGGAGACTTTGGATTGGATTAGATCGCAACCCTCTGTTACACTTCGACTCCGGCAGAAAGGACACTGGAGGGACAGGCTCAGCCCACCACCAACTGCTGCTCACTGCTCCACTGATTCTGAGATAGACACGACTGCCTGCTCTCTTGGGGCGCAGTTCTGATGCTCTGATGCATTGGTGTCGCTAAGTTGCCAACACGATGGGATAACACACAATTGAGCCATCTTTTGGGCCACAGACTGGAGCGACTTCAAGTCGATGAAGGCTGAGGTCCAGGCAGGAGGAATCTCTGATGGATCCAGAGACTTCGAAACGAAATCGATAGCATTGTTCGGGTTGGTGAGGATTGCACCTTGCTGAAGGTGGTGCGTCGGGTTCAATCGCAACTCCTCGCAATGGATGGGTTTTGCATTATCACGCTCTAGCTCATAAGAGTCGCTGGAAGGCGGCAGCTCTTTCAACTGCTCCATTATGGCAGGGTCGGCATCGGTTGTGATGTGACGGTTGTCCGGGCTGTTCAGATTTGAAACCATGTTCGTCGAATCGATCAGATCCAGCTCTTCGAGTTTGTCGAGTAGCTTTTGATCCTCTGCCTGCGTTTTCGGGTCATCCTTGATGATGGAATCATTCTTTGGATGCGTTGACGACGCCACAGTGTTCTCTTGCTGCTGGATGCGTCCGGTTGTCTCTTGTGCCAGACGACGCGTCACGTGGCGCAGCACATCGAGAGTGAACTGGGAAGAAACTTGCTGAATCAACGATAGCTCAACGTGAATCACAGAGCTTGTACGTGTGTCTTTGCTGGTCTTAGTGGCACCGTTGATGGAGCAGGGTCGTGAATCTTGGCTATGCTCATCCGCGCACGACTTTGCTTGCTCCTGGCAATGCAACAAGTCCGCTCTACCTTGAAGAGCTTCTTGTGCAACACCAGACAGCCAAGAAAGCGCTTCTTGATGCTTTTCAGCACACTCTTGGGCTTTTATAGCGATTGATTCCAGAGACTTGCAGCAGTGGGAATGCCGTCTTTCATTCGCTTGAGCTGTATCATCAATTGGAAAAACCATACTGCTGGCTTCTTGCATCGTACTCTCAGTGTCGTCATCGTGGTCCATTCCGACTCCAAGCATCGCGTAGCCCACCCGAGTGCTCATTTCGACAGCATCACTGATAGCTTCCCCACTTTCATTCGGTTCATTGTCATCGTGCGTGGCAGTGGGGTTTCCATGGTGCTCCGAGGTATCGATCGCGCTTGCCATGACCTTACTTTCGAGTGTGAAAGAGTACGCCAGTTGAGGTTGCTCACGAAGATGCGAGAGCACATTGGTCATCGATTCTCGAATCGCCGACTCGACGAAATGGCCTGCCGTGGATTCAATGGTGCAAGGCGAAACGAGCACCGTTCGTTCGATGCGATGCACCAGCTCAACAGCCAAGACATCTCGCTGCCAGTTACGACTGGTCAGAAACTCAGCCCACTGAGCGGTTTGGCGTAAGAAGAACCTGGCTTCCTCTTGGACAGCCTCCTGAACTAATGCTCGAATCCGATCGATGTCGGAGAAATGCACGTGTTGACTTGCTGCCGCCGATCGTGGCGAGCGTCCAAGTTGAATAAGGGAACTTTGGCGTTGAGCACTCAGAGCGTTATTGGGCTTGAGATTGGTGCGTCGATCGTTGTAGTGCTTGACCAAGTGCTCATACACGATGAACTCATCGATTTCGGACATCGTTGTGATGGGCACCTGTAGCTGGCGGCACCACCTGACAATTCCACTGGTGCTGTCCGGCAGTTGATCAATCTCCAGTGCCTGCAGCAAGCGCACAAAACTCTGCAAGTGCACAAATCCATGGCGTCGTCGATCGATCCGAAGTAAAATGGATGGAAGCGAGAGCTCCAAATGATTGCATCGCAGCACAATTTGGTCCAACAAGTCATGAGGAGTCGTGACCTTTTGAACCAACAGGTTTTCAATCGACGAACGGTGCGCCGCGCGACCTATTGATCGCACTGGAGCCGATGATGGTACCGTTCCAACTTCTTTAGCCATCATGGCTGGTAGACACGTCGTTGTTTCTTCTCCTATGGCAGGGTCCGTTCTTTCGATGATCTTTGCCATTGGTTTATCCACCAAAACACTTCCGATGCTTTTCCCTTTGCGATTCTTGTTCATGAGTTTGGCCTTGATTTGCTCAATGGCTTGCTGTGATTGGGGATACGCTTCACGTACTCGTTCAAACTCTTCACGAGCTTGTTCCAGCTGACCGAGTTGGTACAAGACATTGGCCAAACGAAACCGCGCGTGGGAATCCTCTGGAAAGAGCTGAAGTGCTTGGGCAAATTGGCCACGGCTTTTCTCCAACTCTTTGAAACTCTCGAGAGCGCAGCCCAGATTGATACGCAGACGAAACTCCACTTGAGAATCAATAGTCATCGTCAGTGCCAGTTCGTAGAGTCCAATGGCTTTTTCCAATTCGCCTTGTTGATGGGTGCGCACCGCTGCTTTTGTCACGAATGTAAGTCGCTGTACGGGTTCCAGTGCGCTGTGATTAGGAGGAAGGGACCGCCACCACCATTCAAAGCCGCTGACGGAGTTGATCGTATCAGGGTTCCATGCAAACTGGTCCGAGATCTTCCTGCATGATGACTTCTTTTTGGTACTGTTTGTGACACCAATCGATGGTTGGTCACCAAGCGGAGTGGCTGCTTCTTGCCGAGGAGACATCACCATATCGTCGCTTCCAGCAATACCAGTTCCTCGTGACTTGGGACGCTGCTGGGCCTGGTCATCTCCTTCGAATCCTAGATCGATATGTGGAGCTGTTTGGTGGCGCCGGTGTTCTGATGACCGTGCGTTTGGTGAGAGACACCTCCTTCGTCGCACAGTATAATCCCCATTAGGTTCCACGATGACCAGGTGCTTCGGAACACTGAGAATGGTCGAATGATGCCGTTGAACGGACGCATTCTCGACATACCGAGGAATCGGCAAGCAGAGAGTCGGAGAGTAAGGAGTGATGATGCGGTTACCAGAGCCTGGCTGTTGCTCATCCAGCATCATAGCATCCCCATCTGCAAAAGACGATCCGGGAGCCGTCACGGGTCGAGGTGAACGCGAGCTCCCAGCGAAACTGGACACTCGCTTCGGCGACGCAGATGAATCATTCAAAGGTGGCAGAACATCCCCTTTGGTCCTCGTTTTTGGCAAACCACTCACTTCTGCATCCGTGGGGAACACGATAGGCATCTTGATACTGAGAGTGTGGACAGACACAAAACCAATTCAGGTCGACCGGCGTTCTCCACTAGCTTCAATAGAGCAAACAAATGCGATGTACCAGAAGTGAGCCAGCAGATCGCGCGAGAGCTGTGCAATCTCTGCATTCTCTTCGTAGCGTTTCGACAACGTCTTGAGAAACAGGTTGGGTTGCCAGGCTTGACCAGCGTTCGCATCCTGACAGGCGCTCACGAGCTCGTCGGTGTTGTCGTTCGCGAGAATCAGCAACAGCCGAAGACATAGTATCTGAATTCCCCAAATTTATTCAGATAAAAACTCTTTCGCCAGAGATCTTGCAAGAAGTGACGGCGGTGATACTCACACGCTTCGAGATCTCGCCAAAATGGAGCATCAGTCGGTACACATGGGCACCAAATCCTAAAAACAATTCCGAAAGAGAGAGGACCGTGGTGAACATGTCAACAAACCGTTTGTCTGCCTCGATCTCGCACACATGTCATCACCTGCTTGGTTGGCTTGTCGTCGCAGATCCGCAAACTGGAACAGATCGATTGTCTCCCGCATCAACGGTTCCTGCCAGAACCCAACCGTGAGAATCACTGAGTATCGACAGAGATCAAGATGTCAAGATTCACCAGTTGATAATCAGGGCAACGGTTTGCAGTGAACGCATAGACCAAAGCCAGCAGCGTGTTCACGGGAGTACTCGAGTATTCGGACTGGGCGTGAAGCGATGGATCGCGAAGTAGTTCTTGCACTACTTGATGGTGCTTGGCCACGAGCAATTTGGCTTGTCCACCAAAACCACACATTGAAAACCCTGGATATGTCATCAGTGAAACGGGAATGAGCCCTGTGGAAGTGCGCACCTTGTTTTGTGGTGGGCGCCGTGACCAGACGTTGCTTTTGAAACGCAGTGTTCATCCAGAGGCTGTTCTGAACCAAAAAGGTCTCCTTGAAGACAAAGATGGGATTGCAGTTGCCAAATTCCACAAACCATCGGCGGTTGGTGTCTTGCAACAAATAAAACAGCTCTTCATGGAATGCATGGGGCTCGTCCAGTGGAGGGTCGTGACCGCTCTTGTCGTGGTGGCTGTGATGATGGTGTTGTTGTTGTTGTTGATGATGATGATGATGCTGGTGTTGGTGGATGTGCGTGGAGTGGTGGCTGTGATGGGGATGTGTGGGAGACAGCAGCTCGGAGGTGGATGGTTTTGCAGCAGGCGAGCGCAAGGGCTGCAAAATGGTGGTCGCTTTGTCCATTCTTGGTGTGAGCTTGAAGCCAAAAGGCAAGTTTTCCGGGGAGTCGGCTGGTAGCTTCGGCAGGAGAAAAATGTGGCTGACAAGATGGTGTTTATTGCATCATCAGGCTGTCAAAAAGAGAAGCCCCTTCCACTTCGCACAGAAAGCGCCGACCGCGGCGATGGGAAGCGGAGGCTGATGGTTGTTGAAGCCCTTTTTGGACTTGGTTTGAAGCCTATATGGTAACCGTTACAACTCTCAAGTAGCAACGCTTGGTGGTGTCAGTACCTAACCTTCTGCGCAATGGGTTGTTCAATGAGGGTTCCCTCAGGATACTCTTGAGTGACAGGCACAAGATGTGTGTACCGTGAGTGCTGGATTAAGTGGGGTGTGGGTGTTTTTGTTCTGTTTGGGGAAAGACACGACGGAGACCGAAAGCCAGCAGCAACAGCAGCAGCACTTCGCCACCAAGTGAGCGCGACCACAAGGGGAAGTTGTTTGCGTTCCTTTCAAGTAAAAGCAACAGCAGAAGGGAAACCGCAGCAGCATCAGCAGCCGTCGCCGAAGAACAAAACGTTTGGTGTGGCTCTTCTGTCCAATTGGCTTTCTTTTGGCTCGTGGGGTTGGCGTGGAGAAACCACCGACAACTGCATTGATTACCGCTTTCCAAGAAGGGAGGGGAGCAAGTGAAACGGTGGGTTGTTGCACTTTGAAGAACCACGGACGAGCGGAAGAGCGGAAGAGCTGGAAAAGCGGGGGGGGGGGGGAAGGGAGAGGGAGAGGAGGAAAGGAAAGGAAATCGCTGGATCGGCGGTTGTCGACTGACTTTGAGTTGTTTGTTGTGGCGTTGTTGCCGTTTTTTGTCGCTTGACAGCCGCTCGCAGGTTGAGCCACAGAGATCCGTCCGGGCCCAGCGTCCATTCAGCGTCCAATCCAAGCCGGCCTCCTATTTGATAATTCACACAACCATGGCTCAACAACAAGTCGCACGGCAACCCAACAACGAGCTCTCCACCCAGGGCCGGGGTTTGCTGATGGGGGCACTGACAAACCAATCCACGTCGTCCACAGCCGTCACCAACGTCAGCAGTTCCAGCATGATTCCAAGCTCACGACGCACACTACAGATGATGACCGAAACACGCGACTCGGAGGTTTTGCAGGTGGACGAGAGTGCGTTTGAAGAACACCTGACCAGTGAAGAAAGCGTGGCGATCCACGAGGTCCACTGGGAAGGATATGTGCGCAAAAAAGGCGATTGGCTACCGCGATGGGAAGAGCGATATCTGGTTTTGGACGGCAACAAGCTGACGTATTACAATTCAAGAGAAGACGCGCGAAGTGGACGCAACCTGCGCGGAAGAATGGTGATTGTGCGCGTTCGCCCGGAGAATTATGGCAAGGCGCATGGCTTTTTAATCGAGACGGTGACTCACAAGAGCTTCCATTTGTGTTGTGCTTCGGAGCTGGAAAAAGACATGTGGGTCGAGATGATGACAGCGGCCGTAGAAGACGCATTGCAGCGGAGAAACAATCGCAACCTTCGACAATGCAACGGCACTATGACTGCAATTGCCCCGCCAGTCGTTGCATTGGGCGGTGGTTCTCAGCAAGTGGATTTGCGCAGCTTTTATTGTGCTTTCCGTAAGCTGCTTATTTCCCATTCCTCGTCTCCTCAGTTTTTTCCGAAGCTCGCAAGAGATGTCGTGCTTACCTCCAATTACGCACCCACAGTACCGTTTTGGGGTGAATACCATGGACTGGATGGGGTGCTTCATTTCTTCTCTATTCTCTACGAGCATGTAGAGTACACTGCGTTTTTCGTGACTGATATCGCGCAGGCGAAGGAAGGATCCACTGCCGTGGTGGCAGGAAGAGAGACTATGAAGAATCGCGAGAATAACCGCAAATTTACGCAACAGTGGCAACACACGATCGAATTTGCCCCTGATGGAAGAGTTCGAAGTCTTACGATTCAAGCTGATCCTGTCGCTGCTTCGGCTGTGTTCGGATGTAACGCGACATCCAGTCTATCGCTACCAATGGCTGCTGTTGTGGGCAATAATCAGCAAGAGAATCAAACCGGGACGCTGCACGTGACAGTGTTTCGAGGTGAGCAGATATCAAACCAAGTCCATCACAGCGAAGACTTTGATGATGATGAAGAGGGTTCTTCTCAAGATGCGGCAAAGTCCGGGGTGCGCGTCTTCTTGGGTCTGCGATTGCTAGTCGATGGTAAAACGAATGTGTATGCCCCGACGTCGTCGAAGAATTGCTTGGCGCGCACGGATCTGACAGAATCTTACGAACGCAACGACTTCAAATGGAATTCAAAGCATGAACTTGTGTTTCGTGGTGCTTCCAAGGCCAAACCTTGCTTTTTGTTGCTTGAAGCATGGACGGCAAAAGAAATTGATTCGGCCACTAATGAACCTGTTCAGGAGCAAATTGTCGGTGTTGCGAAAGTCAACTTGGCGCCTTTTTTAGCTCTTGCAAGCACATCGAAACTTGTTCGTGAGAGCGTGCTTCACACAGACATCGCTCGTGGTTCCGTTCCCCAATGGTATACCCTTTTGTCGGCAAGCGAGACAAGGTTTTCATGTGGTCGAGTTCAAGTTAGTATCAACTTTGAAGCTAGCACCGAGGATGTTCCTCAACAAGAGAGAATGTCCACGAGCGAGAGTGTATCTCAAAGCGATCAAGATGTTGCAGGACGAGGCTCGCTCAGTGGTATTCCTCAAGCGGTACTGACCAGACGGTTTTCGTATCGAGACACAAAGCGAGACAACCATCAATTCCGTGTTGGCAACACGAATTTCGACGTGCCTAAACGCTATCAGATGATCAAGGCGGTTGGGCAAGGTGCATATGGTTGTGTGATTGCTGCTAGCGACACGGAAACAGGACAAGCGCTTGCCATCAAGAACATCCCGAACGCTTTCAACGATCTGATCGATGCAAAGCGCATTCTTCGTGAAATCCGGTTGATGCGGCACCTCAACCACCCCAATCTTGTGAATCTGGTGGATTTGATTCGACCGCCGTCGCTGCCTGAATTCAATGACGTTTACATCGTAACAGACCTTATGGAAACCGATTTACATCGTGTGATTCATTCCAATCAGACCATCAGCGATGATCACATTCAGTACTTCCTGTATCAATTGCTTCTCTCGATTCACTATGTGCATTCCGCTCAAGTGCTGCATCGCGATATAAAACCGTCAAATATCTTGGTGAACTCAGACTGCGATCTCAAATTATGCGACTTTGGACTTGCACGAGGCGTCCATGGGCTGGATGCAGGGCTCACAGAGTATGTAGTCACTCGATGGTATCGCGCGCCAGAGTTGTTGCTGTCATCCAAGTATGATCGTCAAATGGATGTGTGGGCGATTGGGTGTATTCTTGCAGAGATGTTGGGAAGAAGACCGCTATTTCCTGGCCATGACTATCTGCATCAGCTCAAGATCATTATGGACGTCATTGGTTCTCCTTCAGAAGACTCGCTCGATTTTATTACCAATCCCAAGGCTAAACGGTTCATTTTGCGTCAACCCAAGAAACCCAAGGTTCCGCTCTCAGCAGTGTACCCTCGTGCTTCACCAGCATGTCTCGATTTGTTGGAACGGATGCTCGTGTTTGATCCTCGCAAGCGAATCACAATTGCTAAAGCTTTGGAACACCCATATTTGGCTTCAGTACGCGACGTATCCTTGGAGAAAACGTGCCCGTCTCCGTTTGACTTTGGTTTTGAAAACTGCGAGCTCACGAAAGAAAAGTTGCAAGAACTCATTTTTGAAGACATATGCTTCTTCCATCCAGAGGCTGCCATCACGGATGAGGGTCGTGGTGCTACTGGTGTTATTGCGACCAATTCTGTTGCAGTGGCTGCACGCCCTTCGCCACCAGCAAGTGGAGGAAGCTCGGCTGCTGCGGCTACAACATCAGTTCCTCTGGGTCAGGCACCAACTGTGATGGCTCCAATCAAACCTGATCTAACAAAGACGCTGTCTACCACAACACCATCCGTTTCCAGCTCAGGAACGGGTCAGAAACGAACAGCAGAAGATGTCAAGGTTTCACTATTGGAGCAGGGTGCAAGTGCTGCCGCAATCGCTGCAGCTACTGGAACCAGAGTGGGCGCCGCCTCGTCATCATCATCATCGTCATCGTCTTCTTCATCTTCGTCGTTAGGTTCCTCCTCGTCGTCGTCGTTGCCGTCGTCCGCTTCAGCGGGAGGTGCCCCACCAGGTCGGGATTTCACAATTCCAAAGCCTTCAGTGGCTGTAGGAGTCGCTGCGTCCAATCAAGTCGCACCTCCTCTCAGCGGTGGTCTCACAGCTCATCCACCACTTCATCCTGCTTCCCATGGTGCCCCGGCGATGGTACCACCGATCTCAGGACCAGCTCCCCCTGCTCCAGCTCCAGTTCATGGTATCGTTCCAACAATGGCAATTCCAATTGGTGATTCTTCCATTCCAGCGGCAGTACCGAATCATTTGGGAGGTGGTGGCATTCCTGGTGGCATTGCGCGACCACCGCACAGCAACATCACTATACCTGCTGAGTACCAAGTTCAAGCAGCGCAAGTTCGTGTCGGAGCGATCAATAATCCACCACGCCCACACTTGCTAGCTTCCTCTGCAGATATGACTCCATCGGTGCAAATCTCAGCATCTCCTCAACCACCCGTCGCAATCTCAGTGCCCGTCAAACTCACTCCGCCGCATGGAATGGTCAACAAGGTGGCACCAATGGCCCCCCCGCTTGCTGCTGCTCAAGCGCAAGCTGCTATTCAGCCCTCCTCAACTCCTTCAGCGATGCCGCAACCCCATCTCACCGTCACTGCGTCGTCATCTGCCAGTAGTAGTAGTAGTATTAATCCTATCGGCGTGGATGCGAAGGAAGATACGACCATCATCACCATCTCCTCGTCCGGCAACGACTCTTCCGGCTCCAAAATTCTGTCCGACACCGCGCAACGCGCTCCAACTGGCAAATTGGACCTGCAAATCATTTCGGGACCGAGTTCATCGTCGGCCCCTGCGAGTCTGGCGACGTCTCCGCTTGGGCATTCCGATCTGAGCATTCCTTCGCCTGCATCTGTAGTGTAACATGGCTCTATCTTGTTATAAACCTTGCGTGTCTTTCTGGTCTCGTGATCGAATTAGATCGCATGGGAGCGATCGATCATGAGCGAGAAAGGAGATATCTTTATAGAGAAACACCTGCACCCCAATCGACCAACGTCAAATCCACGGCACCAACACGTCTATTCGATCAATTCACTTGACAACGTTGCTACTTGTGTCTCTGCTGTTCGTCCCTTTGGCGCTTGCTGTTGGCCACGAAGAAGAGTCGCATACAAGGAGAGGATTTCCAGGCTGTGCGGGAACTTTCGCAACGCTTCAATGAGCAGAATCTCATTCAGAATCTCCGACTCGCGAAGCGACAACGCGGCTTCGTGGGCTTTGCAACCCGAGCTCTCACTGGTCGACGAAAGCGACCAGTTGACTTCGAAATGCAATTGCTGGTTGATGCTCTGCAGCATGGCTTGTTGTTGTTGTTCTCGCTGGTGCATTGCAGCATGCTCCACTACAGTGACTTGGTCCCATTGAGGCTCGAATGCAGGTTGCAACCATGACGACGGCGAAGGTGTTTGAGTTTTGTAAAAGGCAAGAAACTGGTCGGGCTGCTGCAGGTTTCGCAGCACCAGCACATTGGTCCACATGAGGGAAATGTATATCTTTCGCCAGTCACAATTGCCATGAGTTTGTTCAAACAATTGCGTCGAAATGCCAAAATGGCTGGCGACCAGACTTGCCCACGGAGAACTTGCGTGATGGACTTCTTGATGGAATTGACGGTTGGTGAGACTCATCTGGATGAGGCTTTTGGGGTCCAAAAACTCGAGAATGCCATACTCCACCACTGTCGATGGCAGTTCCGACAGGTGAAGCTGCTTGCGCTGCTGCTGTCTTGGCAGCATGTTGTGGCTTTGGAGAAGAGTTCAAGTCCTTAAGAACGTGGGCAATGGAACGCAACAAGCGCTTTTGACGGCAGTCAGGACTCGTCTGGCTAAAAGAGTGGCGTTCAAGCCCATTCAATGCTCCACGCTCTCCTCTTTTCCTGGTTGTCTCTTCCGCATGACCATGACCCCAAACTGGATATTTTTAACCCCCGACCCAGCGCCAACTGTTTTGCCGCCGTGCACATGATATCCCAATTAAACAGCCACATCAACCCAAAGAGCAGAAAGCACACAAGTTCGACACAAACACGCAAACACGTCAATCCAGCAAACCTTCTGCTGCCTGTTTTGTAGGAGTCTCTCTCTTATGTCAACTAGTGTCATGTGGTGGGGCTTCTCGTCAAGATGGTGGTGGCCCAATGGCATCAATGGGTTGGGTCACTCATGCATGAGGATTCCGCAACACCAGAATGACGGAATCTCCTCGCAGAAACATTTTGCTGACAAAGCGATCTTTGTTGACCGGTTTGGCGCCCTTTTTGCCCTTTCCAGACTTGGGGATCTCGGTCCACATCTCCTTGACATTCTCTAAGACCCTGTTGTGATCAGAGATGCTTGTTGCCATGAGCCAGCAATTCTCTTCCCATGGAATCAGCACAAGACGTACATGTTACAATGGCGATCGAACGCTTTGACGCGCGCCAGCAGCTTGTGGTTGTTTCGTACATTGATCAGCACTTGGGAATTGTTGTTGACGCTATGCATCAGAATGGAAAGCGGTCCTTTCTTGAATTCGTCTTCATCCTCTTTCACGCGCTTGAACTCGACTGCGCCGGTGCTGGTTCCAACCAAATCCCCAAACAACCAACAAACAACACGACAGAGACAGCCCAAAAAGTCAGTGACTTCACCAAACAATCCAGACACGAAGAAGGCTGCGGTGCACTCTGCGCTGTTGACCCGTTGAAGGCCCAACAGCTGCATTTCCATTTCCTTCCATCCTCCTATGCCATGCAACCCACCTCGCCATTGTGCTTTTCGCCTTGTGGAGTATTGGTCTTCGGCTGAATCGCGATTAAATACGGAAAGGGGCTCGATAAAGTGCGAATGAACCGTCTTGGGTACTGTCTTGGAACATACTGGTTTCAAATGAAATTATTCCCAGGACGCAACCTTGAAGAGGTGGGGTGACAACAGCAACTGTTGCAACAAGATGACCAAGAGCGCCTTCAAGAAGAAATCGCTTGATCCGGTGGAAAGCATCGGCACTCCAACCACTTGGGCGCTCGTGATGCAGCGCAAACGTCTCGATCAAATGCATGTGAGGCGTCGTTGGAAAGCATGTTTGCAGCTATGGCGCCAAATGGATCGACAAGTGAACACTTTGCTTGATGCCTCAGGATGAAATGGAAAAAAAGGCAGAGTGCATGTGTGAATCCACGAGACAACAGTACCAGGAGATGCTGGACAAGCAAGAGATCTTCCACGAAGAGCAGCTCAACGCCATGCAGAATCGACTGAACGTACTGCTGCACACGTACATTTCGCCGCAGGAACACGAACATGTTGTTCAACAAGAAATCCTGAAGCAGAGTGAAGCCCAACACGAACTCGTGCGCATTCATAGTCTCCAAATCGAGCTTTTGGCTCAGAGATACCAAGAAGAGCTGCAACAGCATCTCCAACAGTTGCAGACCGATCATTTGGCTGAGAAGAACTCCATTTTGGATCGTTTGAATGACTCAGACTCACAGCGCAAGGAGCTGCTTCAGGAGTTGAAACACTGTGAAATGGGCGAGTAGACCATACACTGTGCGGTGATTTGGGATACACCTCTTAGCAGCGCTGACAGCTTTGTTGAACCTGGTCAACAGACACTTTCAAGCTGACTGAGCAACTAACTGAGGCAACGCGTGCCCGCGACATTGCCATTGCGCGTGTGCAAGAAGCCTGTCAACACATCATGACGCTCAAGAGCCAGTTAAAACGAGCGACAGACACCCAAGTGGCTTGTCACAACAAGTCCCTTCAGACTAAAGACAAGAAAGCAAAGTATCGAGAGCAATTGCATCAGACCAGAATGCAACTTGTCGAGTTAGATGCCAACTACAAACGACAACTGGAAGTTCTTGAACAGAAACTCAAGACAAGTCAAAGTGCGAATGAACATATCCAGCAAGAAAAGCAGACACTGCAGGTGAGTTCTGCTAGCTTCGGTGTGAGTTGTGACGATTACTCTGACATATTCTTTCAGGACAAAATAGTGGATCTGCAGCGCGATATAGAGAAGTTGAATCGAGAAGCTAGTCACGAGCAGGCCAAACAAGTCCTCAGCTTGCAACGGATTGCGGAATTGCAGACTCAATTGGAGCGTGAAATGGCTTCCAACGCTACTCGCATGCAGCACACACGAAAGAAATCGAAAGAACTCAAATCCATTGTCTCTCAGCTACAAAAAGAGATCGTGTCTCTTCAAATGGCCAACAAGGTAGGAGCAACACAAAGCTGGTTGATGAAGGGCACCATGGTGAATCATTGAAGAACTGGTGGACAGGAGTTTGAGCATGAACTCAGCAATGAAAAGAAATTACGAGAGCAGGAAATCACCAAGTGGCAGGCCAAATGCAGCAAACTGGAACAAACCAACGCCCACACCGCCAAGGAAAACCAGAAATTGGTGGAAGAACTGCAAGAGATTCGCAAAGAGAAACGCATGGAGACACTGCTGTTTGCACCCCAACCAGCTTCAAGAAGCCGAATAGATCTCGACTTTTGATACACGGCGGGTTTTGGCTTCGCGGAACCGTTACGATACCGGTATTAAACAAATAACCGATAAGATCACTTTTCACTTGTAACGGCACATTTCGCATGTCCGAAAAGGAGATGAGAAGAAAACTCAACGGAATGACGCACAAGATTCTGTTTTTCCATTTTTCGAGAAAATTCGACGATGGGCGAACAGTGGCGGACGAGCGGATCCACTGGAGCGGACGCAAGTCAACGCAGTGCGCAGTGGATTGAAGACACAGACAACGTCTCTCGTTGGCCCTGCGTTTTGCGGGTTCCAAAAGGCAACCAATTCTGCCATTCTGTTAATCAAGACGGCCTGAATGTTGGTGCACGCGTTGGTGACGTAGCTAGCGTCGGGGACAAAGATTAGCAGACCTCCACCTCTGCCTCGTTTTACTTGGCGTCGATCTCTCTCCTCCACCCATGTGTCCACTCTGCGGTAAAGTGGGGGGATCCACCACACCGCGATTAGGGTTTTTGACGAAGCTCACCACAGAGAACACCGGTTGTTGCGTGGCGGCACCTGCGAAACTGGATGCCCACCGTGTACGGTACATTCGAGCGTATCCAGTCTGCGAGGCCCAAGAGCCAAAAAGCAGTGGTTACTGTTATTCTAGAAATTGGTTGGGGGGGTTGCTGCGTTGCCACAGCCAAAGTCAGTCACTCACTCGGTTCTCAAGCAAGCAACCAAGCAAAGCAAAGCAAAGCAAAGCAAAGCAAAGCAAGTGAGTGGGAAGCAAAGCAAACCCATCTCTTGTCAGCTCCATTCAACGTCAGTTCGTCAGTTCGCCCTCATTTGTTCAGCTTGGAGACACCCCGTTCAGTTCCCAACAAACCATCAGACACGCAGAGATGTCGGCCATCGGATTGGATTTCGGCAACAACGATTGCGTCATTGGCCAGGCCAAACGCGGCGGCATCGATATCATCCTCAATGAGAACTCGAACCGCAAGAACCCGTACGTTGGCTGACTGACTGGCTGCTCTAGGACAGAAGGACCAACCGCATGGAGACCCGGACGGCACTAACTGGTCGGATTGGATACGTAGAAACATGGTGTGCATGCAGGGCAAGCAACGTTTCATTGGGGAAGCAGCCGTCAGTGTGGTACGTGGTGACGACGCGCGGCACATTCGCATTTAGGCGCTGCTTGGAAGCAAAAACGGATGGCTGATTGGCGATGCGTGTCTGCACAGGCTCGTGCCCACTTCAAGAACACCGCGACTGACGTCAAGCGTCTGATCGGTCGCAAGTTCCGCCACCCCGAAGTGCAAAAAGAGATTGCCCAACTCGCCTACAAGTGCGTCGAGTTGCCCAGCGGCGATGTCGGCATTGTGCTGCGTTACAACGAGGAAGAAGTCACGTTCACTTGCGAGCAAGTCGTGGCCATGTTTTTGAGCAAAATGCAAACTATTGCGACCATGGCCAACGACGGCATTGCGCCAGGCTACTGCGTGATGTCTTGCCCAGGCTTTTACACGGATGTCCAGCGTCGCGCGCTTTTGAATGCTTGCAAGATTGCCGGTGTCAACTGCCTGCGATTGATCAACGAGCACACAGCCATTGCACTTGCCTATGGCATCTACAAGAGTGCACGCAACTTGTTCCACGAGACCGAGCCACAATATGTCATGTTTATCGATATGGGCCATGCGGCCTACACCGTGTCCGTGGTTGCCTTTGTGCAGGGCAAACTGGAAGTCAAGTCGGCTGCTTTTGATCGTTTCTTGGGCGGACGGGACTTTGACTACGCTCTTGCTGCGGATGCTGCGAAGAATTTTATGGAGAAATACAAAGTGGACCCACTCAAGGATGCCAAGTCGCGCATGAAGCTGTTGTCAGGTTGTGAAAAGGCCAAGAAGAACTTGAGTCCTTACGGTGTGCAATCGACCTTTATCAATGTGGAATGCCTCACCGAAGAACGCGATTACTCTGCCCAAGTGAGCCTTGAGCACTTTGAGCATCTGATTTCGCCTCTTTTGGACCGTCTGCAACCACCAATTGAACGCGCTTTGCAAGACGCTGGAATTGACAAGTCGCAGCTTGCCAATGTTGAAATCATTGGCGGTGGCACCCGTGTTGCCAGCGTCAAGCGCCGTCTCGGTGAGATCCTGGGCTTGAACCCTGAAGCACAAAACTGCGGTCTCAGCACCACTTTGAATGCTGATGAGTCGGTCGCTCGTGGCTGTGCGTTGCAATGCGCCATCCTGTCGCCCTTGTTCAAGGTCAAGGAATTCTCGATTCAAGATCGTGTGCACTTACCCGTTCGCGTGTCGTGGGATAACATTGCCACCACTCCAATGGATACCGCTGATGATGCTGACGATGATGTTAACATGGAACCCTCTGCTTCTGCTTCTGAGACCAACTCGATGGTTATCTTCAGCCGCAAGGATGATTACCCAAAGACCAAGCGTATCACGTTCCGCCGCGCCAACACTTTCTCCATCGATGCCGTCTACGACGAGACCGCGAAGGCATACTTGCCAGCTGATTATGTTATGAACATCGGCAAATTCACCATTTCTGGTTTCCCACAAATCGAAAAGGATGCGGAGGTTCCACGTGTGCGTGTGAATGTGCAACAAGACATGAACGGCATGTTCACGGTCGCTTCTTCGCAAATGATGGTGGAGATCAAGGAAGAAGAGAAGCCCAAGGAAGAAGAAGCCGAAGCCAAGAAGGAAGGAGAGAGCAAGGATGGCGAAGCCAAGGACAAGGAAGCCGAAGACAAGGCCAAGGCTGATGCTACCCCTGCTGTTGCGGAGCCCAAGAAGAAACGTTTCCGCAAGGTGGAGTTGACCGTGGATGCGCAAGTCGGCGGTTTGTCGGCATCGGAAGTTCTCACTGCGACCGAGCAAGAGCTGCGCATGGCCCAACAGGATCGCGTGATCGAAGAGACTTTCAACAAGCGTAACGAACTCGAAAGTTTTGTGTACGAGATGCGCAATGCCATGTACGACAAGTACAATGACTTCATCACCAACGATGAAAAGGTCACCCTCGAACAAAAGCTCAATGACACTGAAGACTGGTTGTACTCGGATGAAGGTTTCGATAGCAGCAAGTCTGTGTACCAGGGCAAGTTGGATGATTTGCGCAAGATCACCAACCCTGTGCAATTCCGACATGCAGAAAGCACGGAACGTGGTGTGGCGACCGCTGAGTTGCAGTCAGTCATTGAAGAGTACAAGCGTTTGGCAAATTCGACGGATGATGCGTACTCCCACTGGACCTCGGAGGAGCGCGAAAAGCTTCGCAAGGCTGCCACGGATGCCGAAGGATGGCTCTTTGATGAGTTGTCCAAGCAGAGCAACCTGAAGCCCACGGATCAGCCCGTGCTGACCTCGGCCATCATTCGCGCCAAGATTGTTGCTGTTCGTGCCATTGGTCTTCCCATCACGACCAAGCCAAAGCCAATCCCCAAGGTTGAAGTGCCCCCACCAGCACCAGCTGACACCAAGGCCGAGAATGCCAATCCTGAAACGGCCAAGAAGACGGAAGAGGACTCGAAGATGGAACTGGATTAGACTGTTGCGACTTTTTATTCGGCCACCACCAATCTTTGACTTGTTGATTCTGCTCTTTGTCTATCGACTGTCCGTCGGGGCTCTTTTTGCGGGTGGGTGTGTTGTGGGGACTTACTTGGTTAGATAGCAAGCAAAAGAACAGGCATAGAAACCACCGACCAACCCAACAAGCAAAAGACCCATTTCACTTCTTCTTATTTCCTTTCTCTCTCTCTCAAATGTCTCTTTCCTTCTTCGTTTAAATTCGAAGCGTGTTAGTCGTTTCGCAATTGCGCTTGAGCAGTTCCTCAACCAATTGGTCCTGTGGGATCGTGATCTCTTCCTTGGTCTCCATCATCTTCAAAGTTACTTGCTTCTTTGCCAACTCATCTTCGCCGATGACCACCATGAACGGAATGGCCTTTTCCAGCACGTAGTGCAACTGCTTGGTGAACTTGATGTTGGTTTGCTGCACAATCTCGGCCGAAATGTTATGCTGCCAGAGCAATTTGCAAATCGCCAAACGTTCCACGAGATACGACCCGTTGGTGCTGGCCACGAACACTTGGCTCTTGAGCAATTGCTTGGCGAATTGCGCGTCTTGTTGTTCGGCGTGGTTTTGCAGAATACCAAAGATGCGTTCAATACCCATGCTCACACCCACACACGGGATTTGCTGGCCGTTGCCGCTGAACATGCCGACCAGGTTATCGTAGCGACCGCCGGCAGCGATAGAGCCCACTTGGCTGGTGCCGTCAAGGAGCACAAACTCATAGATGAGGCCAGTGTAGTAATCCAAGCCGCGAGCAAGAGACAAGTCAAAGCTGATGTACGAGAGTACTTGCATTGCTTCCAGGTACTCAAACAAGAGTTTGAGCTCGCCAAGTGCCCGCGAGGCTTCGGCGCTTTGCAACATGGTTGGCATAGACATCAATTTGGCGTGGAGCTCTTTGGGTTCGCCGACCAGCGTCACATACTCGTGGATTCGGTCGGCGATCTCGGGTGCCAATTGCTTTTCTTCAACCATTTCTTTCTTAACATTCTCCCAGCTCTCCTTGTCCAGCTTGTCAATGGCACTGCAGATGGTGCGATGCTTGGCCAGAGGTACACCGCAGATCAACAAAATGGCGTCCAAGAGAATACGATGGCTCAGTTTGACCTTGAAATTGCCAATCTCGGGGAATTGTTGCAGCACTTCAATACCAATGGAGAGCACTTCAGCATCAGCTACCATCGGGGCGTATTGGCCAGCGATGTCGAAGTCGCACTGGTAAAACTCACGGAATCGACCACGAGAAATCTGAGGATTGTCACGACGATACACACGCGCAATGTGGAAGCGTTTCATGTTACCAGGCGCATGCAATGCCATAAAGCGAGCAAATGGCACCGTGAGATCATATCGAAGTGCCAACAATTCACCGCCTTGGTCAGCCAAATCGTAAATCAGCTTGGAATCTTCGCCGTATTTGCCAGTCAGAGTTTCCTTCAGTTCAAAGACGGGAGTCTCGATCTCGACGCCAGCGTGGCGCTTGAACACCATGCGGATCTTGTTGAAAATCTTCTCCCGCAGAGCCATTTGGTGCGGCAAAAAGTCCTGCGCTCCTTTGGCGATCTTTGGCTTACGACGCATCCCACCGCTTCCACTTGACGAGTTTAGCTGAAGCAACAATTGGTCAATGAAAGCCACCAACGAAGTCTCGTCATACAAAGCAAAAGGATTCACAAGCGAGTGGACCGAAGTCTCTTTGGCACCAGCAGCGTTCTTTTGAGTGACGAAATTGATGAGTGCGGCATTTCCCAAACCAATTCGGAGTGGATTGTCCTGCTTTTGAGAATCAGCCGACACGTTTGCCGAAGAACCCGAAGCTGCCGCCTTGGCAGCTTCTTTTTCCTTTTGCTTTTCCAGTTTCTTTCGGCGCTTTTCCAGCACTTTTTGACGCTGCTCTTCACTCATAGCCGCAAGCTTGGCGTCTTCTTTTGCAGCAGCGGCAGCAGCCTTGGCAGCTGCTTCTTTTGCCTTTTGGGCCTTGACTTCGGCTTGTTTTTCAAGCTGTTGGGTTTCTTGCTTGAAAAACGCAACGCTGAGGTCCAATTCTTTGACTAGTGCCTCTTTAGTCTGATTCATCAGTGCAAAGCACTGGGCCACGGTGCAAACCGAGGCAGTGGCTGGGCACGAATGAGTCGACTTCTTTGGAGATGATGGAGAAGCAGTCAACACCAGAGGCTGCAACGTGTGTTGTCGCTCTTTGGTTTTCTGCAAAAGCACCTGCAGGGCGACTCGAACGGTCTCCAACGCCGACTTCAAGGGTTGCGTATCCACGAAATCAAAGTACTTGCTGGAGCAAGAGTCCAACCAACTGGTCAGCTCTACGTCGACCGACTTGAGCGCGTTGAGAACACCTTCACGAGCAGTGCCATGGTATTGCGGAAGCAGACGGAAACACGGCGCTGGTTTGGCCTTTTTGGAGTTGACGTATTTGGAGTTCTCCAAAAACAAGCGCAGGTTGGTCGCAGCGTCAGCGATTCCACGGTATGGGCGGTGCGCTTCGAGATAATCTGCGTCAAAGCTCAGCGTTTCCACGCGCGCTACGTCACATGAGCACGCCGAGATGGCTTCTGCCAAAGGCAACAGCCCCTTGACGCCGCTCAGAATCAGACACGCGACCGCCAACAAGGATGTGGCGCCAAAGCTGAATGTTTTCTGTTGGTTCGGTGTGAGTTGCGCCGTCGGTGATTGGAGCTTGAGCGCCTCAAATGCTTGGGCCACGGGCATGATCGTGCCTTTGTACATGCACTGGCCCTCGCCCGTCACAAATCGCAGCAATTGCAGACTCGCCAGGTCGAATTCGTCGGCTTGGTCAGGTAGTTCGTGTTGTTCGCCGTGGATTTTGCTGAACAACGGTGTCACTTGCTGGTTCAGCAGCTGCACCAGCAAATGGATCCACTCGATGGTGGCTTCAGTCTGCTTCATGAGCACAAGTCGTTGGATCTGCAGCAGCAAGATGGCACGCGAGACCTGCACACTGTTTCCGCACGGCGATGCCGTATCACTGGCGTGGGCCACGGGGCATTTCGCGTGGCCTTGCTCGTTTTGGTCGAGTCTCTGCAACAAAGCTTGCATTTCCGCTTGCCCTGGGGCCGCATTGGCGGCGGGCTTCTGCGTTGCCGCATTCGGCACTAGATTCTGGCGCAAATAGCCCTCGTCAACGACCAGCTGTGCGTTCAGCACGGCCACCGCCGCAATCTGATCGATCGAAAGCCGTGAAGCCCCCAAATTCACACGCAAAGTTGTTGGCGCCATCGCTGAATTCTCAGAGTGTTGCTGAGTTTTGTGGTCCCTTGAAAAGCAGCCCACTTGGAAATCCAACCAACGGTGGGGTGGGTACACCACACCACTAGTTCACTAGTTCTTGTGGTGGAGCTCTTTGGAGGCCCGTGATTGGTCAAAAACATACGGAGGAGGCCAGCAAGTGCCATGGGTTCCTCAGCAGTTGCTGCTTGGGATTGGCGACAATGCTACATCCTGTATGTGGTGTCCTTTGTGGATCTCTTTGCGGTGTCCATGATCATCCCGTCGCTCTCGTCCTACGTGCGGACGCTCAATGGAGGTGAAGAACGAGAACATCCGCGTCCACCACAAGATGGGGAAAATGCGGAATTGCCCATCTGATCTGACTGTTGCGGTGGTATCAGATGCCATGACGTTTGGAATGGTCATGTCCCTCTACGGTGCCATCCAATTCTTTTCTTCGCCGATGGCTGGGAGCCTTAGCGACGTGTATGGAAGGTTGGTCCGCTCCACGTCTTGTTGCTAGTGCTTTTGGTTGAACGATCTTTGCTCAGACGTCAGGTCTTGCTCTGGTGCATCGCTGGAGCTGCGGTTGGCTATTTGCTGCTTGCCCTTTCGTGGAACATCTACGTGGTGGTTCTGTCACGCATCCCGGCCGCCATGTTCAAACACACTCTTGATCTCATTCGCGTCGCATTGACCGACCAACAAGAACCCAAACGACGAGCTGCTGTGGTTGGACGACTGAATGCTTGTTCCAATGCAGGGTTTATCTTGGGTCCTGTGATTGGCGGCTACATCAGCGCGTTTCCGCGTGGGTTCAACTACACCTCACTGGTGACGACGCTGCTCTTTGGCGTGAACTTCATTCTCATTGCCTGCTTTTTCCATGATTCTACCCTGCCAACTCCTGGTTGCAAAGACCATGGCGACAAGGATGAGTCCGTTGTAACACCAACTAGCACCGGCAAATCAAAGAAAGATCGTGTCACGTGGCAGGCGATTGGTGGCAAAGCGTGGAACAAGCTGTTGGAGCTCAGAGTTGTCTTTTTGCAAGACGACGGCACCAATCGCGCAGCGAAAGTGTTGTTGTTCGCGCGACTGCTGATGGCAATGGCCGCGATTCTTCATCGGTGAGTTTATGGATCTTTGGACGATGCGAATCACACGCCATATCGAGAATGAACTGGACAGTGGTGATGCACCAGTACGCATTTCACGACCATCCTCCAAGACAAGTTCCATGCGGACTCCAAGACGCGTGGGTTCATCTTGAGTTACATGGGTTGCCTCGGTGCCACAAGCAGCTTCTTGGTGGGGTTTCTGACCAGCTGGTAAAGTTACGACACTCTTTTGGGGTGTATGATGTACAAGTCGTCCAAGGAAGTAACCGCGTGGTTTTTTGTTGTTTTGATCGGCAGCTTTGGCTCAGAACTTGGTCTTCTTCAGCTTGCAAGTGGCTGCTACGTGCTTACTTTCATTGCATTGACTCAAGTGCAGAGTCTGAGGAGCGTGTACATCTTGCTTGTTCCCCAGATTCTGTCGGTCAGGTGATACGTGCTTGTGATTGGCAACATGACTTCTCGTTCTTCTGATTAAAGGTTGAACAACCCATGGGTAGTGTTTTGCGTGCCTGCACAGTAGCTCTTCAGACGACGCTTGTCTCGAAAGACCGGGTTGGGGCATTCATGGGACTGTCTTCTTCTCTGACGGTAGGCAACTCTACGCTCACAGCATGATTACATGTGCTGTCGTGTTGTTTGACTTGTGTTTTCGTCGATTTGTTGCTTCAGTCGGTTGCGCGCACCGTTTCGCCATGTAATCGTGCTTGATGCTGTGTTTCACTTGACATGGACCGTGAGCTCAGTTTGGAGTTGCTAACTGATGTAATCTGGTCGTAGTGTTGTCTGGGCTTTCCTACCAACTCTCCTTCAATGGGCCTACGCTTGGAGCTGCACTTCTCTCGTGCATCAGTGCGTTGCAGTTGCAGACAATGCCTTTGCGATCCTAACAAGGTCGTCGAGTATTATTACGAGCAAATACAATAGACAGCGGATTCTGCTTGGCATCAACTCAATGCAACCATCTTTTCAGGTCCATTCAGCTAATGGAGTCGGAACAGCAGCACATCCATGGAAGAGCGAGCCAAGAGATCACGCCCTTGATCATCACAAAGCTCGTCTTGTAGTGGAGCGGATTGATGCGCAAACATGTCACACGCCGCAGCTGTTAATGCTTCACCGCAGGGCCGCTGTCAAAGCACGCACACCGACCACGAACAGGACCTTGACGAAGAACAACGAACCAGCGTGCAAAGGAAAAGCAATTATGAGAGAAAGAGCGAAGTCGGGTGAACGGATTGAGTGACTCTTTCAGTCTTGTTGCTGCTGCTCGCACTCTTCCAGCTCAATCAATCCAATCACTCGCCTTCGACATGACATGTGGGATGCAGTGCTCAACCTAACAGCTCTCGCCAAGCCAGCATTGTAACTACCCATTTGGATCGGC